>ML683169.1:75404-219499 GCA_007922195.1 Podocnemis expansa | reverse complement strand
TACAGGTGATTTGCTGACTGTGTGTTTGTGTTTTTTTCCTACAGTTGATTGCTGTTAGTTGTGGGACTGTGATTGGGTGGGGGCTGTTTGCACCATTGTTCCCTGATCACCTTTTAATCACCAGCTTCTAGCAGCTTTTAGCAGCCTTGTGATTGGCCTTCCCCTGTGTGACTAGCAAGGGGCAAGGGCTGACCTAGTCAGAGAAGGCCTTTAAAAGCTATTGCTTGAGCTACCAGAGGGAGTTTGCGAACAGAAGACTGCAAACAGGGGAGTTTGCGTTGGAAGGAGTTGGTGCCAGGTGCGTCTTAGGTAAGTGATTTTGCTTTTTCTCTACAGGTGTTCTGCTTGTGTCTTTTTCCCTACAGGTGATTGGCCTGCACCTGCGTGACTATCAAGGGGCAAAGGCTGACCTATGCAGAGAAGGCCTTTAAAAGCCACTGCTTGAGCGACCAGGGGAGGTTTCAAACAGAGGACTGCGAATGGGAGTTTGTGAGGGAACGAGTTGGTGCCAGGTGCGTCCTAGGTGAGTGATTTTGCTTTTTCCCTACATGTGTTTTGCTTGTGTCTTTTTTCCCTACAGGTGATTTGCTGACTGTGTGTTTGTGTCTTCTTCCCTACAGTTGATTACTGTTAGTTGTGGGACTGTGCTTGTGTGATTTGGTGGGGGCTGTTGCATGAAAGTGTCAATTCAAAAAGAAGTTCTGACCAAGTCCGATTTCAATATTCAGGGTTCTGAGGCCCGAGCATCCTAAAAGCTCTTGTCGTCACAACAGAGACCCCTGCTGATTCAAAGCAAACTGCAGAACTGTGAGGGTTAGTGAACCTGTGGAGTCACCATTTCTCCAGTTGCTGAGGAGAACTTTGGTGGAGTTTTTGGAGGAGTGAGACTTTGAAAGGTAGAGAAAGAGAGTAGAGACTGAATTGCTCTAAAAACAAGGATTCCATCAGATTGTGGTAAAAGAGTAGAAAAACCCATGAAAAGATGAAAGAATCAGACAAGGATCCGAGACAAAAAATCACAGTTAGAGACTACCAATCTGCTTATGAACGCTAACTGCTGACAGGGGACCAATCCGTACAAAATAGCTTGCAGTACTAGTCAAACCAATAGGAAAGGCTTATGTTGGGAAGCCGTCATTGTGTTGAGAAAGAAAATAAATTGAAGAACTGAGATCTCTAGACTCTGCAAGTTGCTGATCCCCACTTGTTGAAGTTAAAGTTTGTAAGTGCGTATATGTATAACTGTTAGAGACTGTAATTGTTATAGTGTTTGGGTTAAGTGTATTAGTGTCAAACTATGTACTTGGTCTTTGAGTCTAAGTTAGGGATCTCAAACATGTGGCCTGTGGGCCACATGTAGCCCTTACAGCTATTTCCTGTGGCCGACAATCATACCATTGTTACCAGTATTTGCAATAATTTTGTATAAAAAGGTTACAGTCATGCGGTGCTCTGGCTAACATACTAGTTCTCATGCTGCCCTCGTGGTGATTTGAGTTTGAGAGCCCTGGTCTAAGTAGCATATTCTTTGTTAAGAGTCTGAATAAATACTTAACATCTGTTCTTCATCAAAAATTTGGGTCCTGAGTCTTTCATTGCTCTTTGTGCCTGTTCTTGATCGGCGAGCTGCAGCTATAATTTCCATATGGAGCCATTTAGGCAGCACCAGTCCCACCATGTTATCTCAGAGTTGTATACTTGTGAGTCAGGTTGCTGGACAGCCTGGCGATTAAGTTTTGGGGTAAGAACATCACTCACCTGCATTGGCATCTGCTGCATTGCAGGGGACTGCCAGAAACCCTAGCCCCATTCCTGGGCAGTGGAAAGTCCTCGTGGCAAGGGGGACTTGAGAGGGTTTTACCGAGGGCCCAGTTATGGGTTCATTCAGTTGTACAATAACCAGAGAACCTGGTGTAGTATTAACTGATACATAAGTTGGTTCAGGGGAGCAGAGTAAAGAACAAGGGCAAAGCTGGTCGCCAGTACACTTTATGCGGAGCTCAAAGACCAGCCCTGACAAACTTTTTGTTCCATGTTTCAGTTCCTTATGACAGCAAAATCACACACTTGTTGGAGATGTTAGGCAGTAAGTTGGTGATTTAAGTTTGTGTGAGAATTTAGGCTTGTGTCTCTGCCTGAGATGATAAAGTTGGCCTGCTTTGGGGTGGGGGAGGGGTTGCCTGCCACAAAGCTAAAGTGTTTGATATACATATTAATGAAGAACAAACAGTTTGTGTGCTTCTTTTGCCAACATGCAAACAAATGGGTTTTTTTTACTGCTGTAAAAAATCGAAGGGATGCAGTAAAATATTAAAAATCATATTAGAGGTTTGATACCTAGATGCACAAATGAGGAAAAGCTCTCACTTTCTCTTAACACAGATTGCAGAACAAGGTCAAGGAAAGAGTTGGGAAAGTGAGGGAGAGCAAGGGAGGTCTTAAATAGGATCATAAAGATAGGACCTTAAAGTGACCTTGGGCAATATGTAATTTTGCTCCCTGCCTCTCTCATGAGGTACAAAAGCCTTGTACTGAAGCCTCCAGATCTCCCCAGAACATAAGACGACCTTATATTGAAAGTGGTGATGTAGGGTTAAGGATTAATTTATACCATCAAATTGCTTCAAACAGAATTTCTACAATACAATATTCATTGATAAAAATGCGCTCTTCATTCATTTACTTGTAAGTGCATAGTGTAACCAAAACTCCATTTTGAATTGTTTACTTCTTTTTGTATTGCTCAGCCTAAGTCTTGCTGAAAGTTTGTTTAGATATATGATGTTAGTCTTAATGTGTAAATGAAGGGGGGGAAGTGATGGGGGAGCAGAGCAGCTGGCAGAAGGTGGGGCAAGCTGGAACAGCTCTGCAGCAGTGGTGGCTTCTGGTTCCACCACTCCAGTAACTGACCAGCCCCTCCAGTGACATGGGCTGCAGTTAGCCCATCACCACCTGAGAAGGGATGCCAGTCAGGGCCCTGCCACTCAATTCCGGCCCTGGTAGGAGGCTGGCCTATCTGCACCGCTGTAGTCCAGCAGCAGCTGTCTGGTACCAGGAGCCATCGTATTTGCCTCACGCCATGCCTTGTGCCTCTTACCCTGTGCAGCTCCCCCCCCCCACCTATGCACAGGGCAGGAGGATGTCCCAATTACAGGGACCTCCTCCTGCCTTTGTGGGGGGGCTTCACAGGGTGAGGGAGCAGAGCATGAATTAGGGTCGGGGATACTAATGTGTCTTGACCCCAAGTTGCTAGATAGTCTCTGTATGTAACTGTCAGGGGATCAGGGATGGAGAGCCAGCAGGGAAAAGGTAGTGGGAGGGTGTAAGGGTTGGAGAAGCTGGTGGGGAGGGCACAGGGGATTGGGGAGCTGGCGGGAGGGTCAGGGAAGGGGCCAGGGGAGCCGGTGGGCAGGTCTGGAACTACCTAATCCAGATTTTGTGCTGGGTCCAGCTGGGTGCCCCCCCTCCAGCTTGGCAGAAGCTGTCTGGCAGCTTGAAGGCTATCACATTTCTCTGTCTCTCCCACCCTCTGTTTCTCTGCTCTGCACAGAGCAGGCAGGGTCCCAATTGCTGAAACCCTTCCTCTTCTGTTGTGGCTTTTGAAATACTTGTTTGGGGGGGAGGATTAGGAGTAGAATCATTTTTTGTAGTGAGAAAGTTAGGCCATATCTCTGTTCAAACCCAAAGGAATGGTATCAAATTTGCATATGAATTCTAACTCCATAGTCTCTTTGAAATTTTGATTTGTAATTAACCTGTTTAAGTACAGGGATTGACAAGTGTTCCATAGAATGAGCAGGAAGAGTGAAATGTTCCTCTGGTTTTGAAAGTTGCTGTTTCTGATGTCAGATTTGTGTTCATGTATTCTTTTATGTTGCAACTGTCTGGTCTGTCTGATGTGTGAGACTGAGGTGCATTGTCACCACATGAAGGCATTATTTCACATGGGTGGATGAGCAGGTGAATGACCCAAGTTTAATTTTCTCTAGCTGAAATTTACTGCAAGCAGCATTCTGTAATCCTAAACCGTATCTTCTTTAAGCTTCATATATTTAGCCCAGGTGCTGATGTTTTTTATATATATCCTGGCACCACACTGCCTTTCCCTGAATGCACCAATTATCTTGTACGGTTGCTGCTTGCCACACCTGGTTCAAGCCTCAGTATCTAGCACTGCCATCAGTGAACCAGGCATAACGTTTTTGCAAATAATTTAGTGTTCTATAGGATGGGCCTCAGGTAGCCAGTCCAGTAGTAACTGGTAAAGGCAGTGCTGTCTTCTCTGCATCAGGGAGGTGGGCAAACTTCTCATGCAGAGTTGAAACTCTCATGGGGCCTGGTTTTGCCTGTTTCTGTATATACCGTTTCCACTTTAAAACTATACTTGGGAGAGCTCATCCTGGCCTGGGTCCCAATGGTTCCAGGACCCATGCCATAAAAGGGAGTTCTGGTCTCAGCACAATGTCCCGCCCTTCCATAATTTGTTCTGTTTCCTGTAAAGCCTAATAACAAGCTAAAACCATTGCTTAATTGGTGTGTAATTTGTGGCTGCACCCTGTAGGGTTTTGCTCCAAAACCCAAGTGGGGTTTGGCACTGATCACAAGTTTGCCACAGGCTTCACACTGCCTCCCTCTGGGTAGCCAATACCTGCAACTTCACTGAGCCTGGTCCCCAGGGTCTGGAGTGCCATGGAAGTTGTTAATGCTTGTTTTGCCAGCTTTTTTCATATCTTTGTTACTTTCTCCATACAAACTGTTGGAGGACTAGCCACTGTCTAATCCAGAGGTAAAACCTTTAAAAACTTGCAAAATCATACCATTAAAATTATGAGGTTGCCTGCCTCAGTTTTCCTATTTACCTTTTTAGTACATGTACAAAACTTTACACACAGTACACTTAACTACAAAGATTGCATGCAGATTTAAATCACCACTCCTTAATATAACATTAGTCTTAAATTCTCTTCATACATGGTTGCTTACAAGTATGGGTCCATATTGCACCCTTGTTTAGGGAGTTTGGTTCCAGGGTTGCTTGGCTTAACCCTTTGGCCTTTCTGCCTTTTCCTGGACCCTTGTGGTGTTGGAATTCCAAGGTTCGGGGTAACAAGAATTTGGGGAGATTCTTGCATGCCAGTTGGCCCCTTGAGGATCCATTCCCCATTTCCAGGATTATACATGTGTAAGAAGTCCCTTTCCTATTTGGGGTCACTTGAGGGTTCCCCAGAATAGTATTGCATTTCTTTTCACTTCTCTTTTCTAAGAGGCTAACATGTGAGCTCTTGGGCTGCTATTCTCTGTAGCTGGTGTAGTTAGCACAAAGGTGGGGGTGTTACCTTTATGTGGAACTGCCCCCCCCCCCGCCATCAGCAGGAGGGAGTATTCACAAGTTGGATTTTCCTGGCTTAAAGTAGCAAAGTTAATTTTCATCACATCTAGATAAGCACAATCGCCTTCTGAAATCTGAATTGCAGGCTAAATATCTCGGTGCAGAGACCCTGACTTAACAACTCCCTCTTGGGCATTCCCTCCCAAGTGTGTACTGGTGGAGGAACTCTTGTAACCCCACAAATTCCTTTTTAGCCATCACTTTCAGCTTTTGCTCTGAGGCATAGCATTGCTGCTCTTTTAATTGTTAGAGTTTACCAAATAACTTTTCTTAGTTCTGTTTGGTACATGGTGGGTCCTTGTTTTGTGATACCCACACAATTTTGAACTAAAATTTGTACAGATCTTGAATTTGATTTCCTTTGCCTGTTTACTGCAGTTATTTACAATTAATTGTTTACAAACAATTCCTTTGAGAAAAGGGCCCATTTTTCCCTCTGAATACTTGTAAACACTTGTGGGGACAAAAACATGGTAATAGCCACTAGCTGACTCCATTGTATAATTTAACTATTAGGACTGTACCAAATTATACAAATATTTACTTTTATCTTATTTTAAAAGAAAACCAAACAAAAACAAAGCCAAACAAAAATTTACAGTACACACTAAGGTTAGTAACAAGACAAACACCATAAAACACAAAGCATAAACAACAATTTTGTAGCAACAGGAGATCCATGGATTTTTCTTTAGGTGTTTTGCTCTTGCCAGGTGTGGTTTGGGTTTGGTTTTTTTTCCCCTGAAAGATGAAAAGAACATTTTCCTACCCCTTGGAAAAGCCAAAGCATTTGACACTGCAAGATTTTAAAACCGAGAGTGCTGGTTTAGCTTTTTAAAACCTTACAGACCTACACAATACATTTGCATACTTTTAATTTTTTTCTGCATTGCTCTAATAATTTTTACAGGTGAACACAAACACCTTTCTGGTTTTTTTACATTTGAAGACAGCTAAGTTTCAAGAGAGATGAACTCCCCTTTTTCTTCCATGATTTGAACCAAATTGTCCACATTTAAGTAATTTTAGTTACAATTTACAGATCATTTCTTTGAGAAAATGGCCCATCCTTTTTTCAAGATGATTGCATAAAAACCAAGACCACTTTTTCCACAACACCTTTTTACTTTTAAAGTATATCCAAAGTTTTTTCATCAAAATTTTGGAGAAACAAAACTGCAAAAGGAGAGTAAGGTGGAAAGCCGCCAATAAAAACTCTGTTTAGAATACAAGTTAACAGCAATATTCCAACTGTTGCTTTTACCATAAACTCTCCAAACAAAAGAAACAGTTACAGAGGAGGGGGAAGAGAAAAATAAAGCGGTTTGGGAAGAAGGAAACCCTAAAAAAGGTACAGAAAGCAATAACATATTTGGAAAGGAGGCTTTTTGGAGACCCACAGCTCTGCCCTCTATCCTGCTTCCAAAAGGAGATTTGCTGCCACACTTGCCAGGGTGAAACTGGAGGCAGCAGTAGTCCTTTCCAGCACTCCAAAGTCTGTGCTCCTCTAAGCAACACTTTTGCTGATGGCTGTCCTAAAGTGCTGTCAGAAAAAGCCATCCAGTCTACTGGACACCCTCACCCAGTAGGAGGGGATTGAACATTGTCTCTAAATCTCAGGGTGACCCATCCCCAGCCTTTGCTTTAACAGAGACCATTGGGGTCACCCCATTCCACACTAGTGCCACCTAGCTCCAGGCTCATGTGGTGGGCCAAGCTGGGAGCTGGACCTCTTCATCACTCCCCTTGTTACTTTTCCCAAACATATTGTTGGCTTGTTGCTCAGAAATCCTGCCAGCTATGCCAAGTGTTCCCTACTACCAAGTGGGCTTCAGGTCTGGGATTCCAGTAGAAACAACCACCGAGATGCACATAACAGGAATAAACTGTTTTATTAACTAACAGATTACTTAACTAACTACCCACACAAAGTGATATACCCAGAGTTGAACACAAAGTAATATAGACAGGCTTGCAACCCAGTCAGCAGTCGGGAACCCCACTTCACAACTGTGGGCTTCAGCAGGGGAGTGATGTCCTCCAAGGCACCCTTCAAGGTGCTACAGCAAAGTCCAGTGAAGCTAGGGAAACAGGCTGTTGTTAAAGCCCATTACTCCCAGGGAGGAATGATCAGGACCTCTCTTGGTCATGTAAACTGTCTGTTGGGGTGTTAATTCCCACCACCTTTATTTTACTATTTAACACCTAGATAGCTGCTTGTTTACTACATAGTTTGGCAGAGTAGAAATGTATTTAGGGGAGGGGGCTCCAATGCCAACTATTGTTATACTGGCACAAAATCTTCCATTTGCCCTACCCTGGGTCCCAGCTATCACTCATCTGCCTGACCCCAGCCTTACTATTATTCCTGTCCCTGCCCAGCCCCACATTTGTCCCTCAGTGTCCTTCTGTTCCCCCTGCAGGTCCAGGGGTTCTTACCCCTCCCACCCCCATGTCTCCAGAGAGGGAGGAGGTGGAGCTTCCTGGGGTCAGAGAGGAGGAATTAGTGGGTAGATGACAAGAATCCTGCAGGGTCACAGAGACAAGTCTGTTTGAGGCTAGAGACACTGTTTCCAAGGGAGGGGTTTACACTTTCAGGGATGCAGATGGAGCCAGGATTCCAACCCCACCAACAGCCAGGGTCGGATTGTCTCCCTGCGGACAGAAACAAGCTGGAAAGTGAAGATTGGGGTCTTCTTACCAGCATCGAAAAATGTCACCTGTCCCTTGTCACAATCCAGACACACCTGGATCCTGCTGGGGATCTGAATCTGGGGCAAGGGGGTCACAGGGGAGCTGAGAGCCTGGAACTGATCCCCCGACTGCCCCACAGCCCAAATCCCTGCTTCAGGGCTATAGCTAATCTGTCCCTTCCTCCTCACATAGTCATTGGCCACCCCCACAGCCCAGTGCAGCCCCTTCCCCACCTCCACCTCCCAGTAATGTCTCCCAAAGGTGAATCTCTCACGGCCAAGCACACAGGGTGCAAGGTCGAATCTCTTAGGGCTGTCGTGCACGTACTGCTGTGTGTGTCCCCTTCTCACACTTTTCCCATCCTCAGACAGGATGAGGTTGGGATGAGCCGTGTCTGGATCCAGAGTCACAGTCACTGCAGGAGCAAGAATCAGAGCATTAGGGACAGGGCTCAACCATGGGGGAGGCTGTAAGTGGAGGTGTTGTTCACCCTGGGAACACGTACCAGAGATTCCCTGAGCCACACCTGGGAGCTGGGGCCAGCAGTACCTTTTTAAAGCTCTTACGCTGCTGAGCTCCCAAGCTGGTGGCCCAGGACAAAGCATGGCAGTAAATGTGAGCCAGGATCTGTGGTGTCCAGAAGCTCCCCCCTTCCAGCAAAGGTAAATACAGAACATGCGTGGGGTGGGGGTCAGAAACCAACTCAGAAGGTGAGGGTAGGACAGGGGTCAGTGGAAGGTGCCCAGGTTTGGATAGCATCTCCAGGAGCCAGTCATGTGGGAGCCCAGGCTCACCTGGAATCAGAAACAACACTGGGCTGGGCCTGTTGGGAGCATGAGAGGATGCAGGAACCCCATAGGGACCAGGCACAGTACATGGTTCCCCTCAGGGAGCAACACTGGACTGGGCACAGAAGTAATGCTCCTGCCTAGGGCCATTTCTCACACTCCAGCAGCTCTAGTCTCACTGGGACACTCCTGGATTCCAAGAGCTGTGTCTGCCTTGGACATCTGAGGCTAAGTAGGGCTGCCACTGCTGTCCCTCAGCCTGTGTCTGATTTCTTTATAGAGGCTTCAGCTACTATCTGCCCCAGCCAGGGCTGCTCCATTCCCCACAGCCAAAACACAACAAGGAAGGGGAGCAGAAAAGGGAACTTGAACCCCATCAAGGAGGCTTCTTCCCCTAATTCAGCATCTACTTTCAGTCCAGGGAACAAAGAAGGAAGATGCAACATTAGGATATAGAAATTAAGACCAGAGGGTAGGGGGTGGCACTGGGTGGGGAGCACATCCGTAGCGCAGAGAGAGGAGAAGGGGCCCAGCACCAGAGGATAAATATCTTCCCAGTACAGGAAGCAGGGAGTAGCTCTAGTGGAAGACCCTCATACTGTCCAGAGAAAAAGGAGGATGTTGGAGAAGAGTGATGGGGAGACCCCCACAGTAGGGTAAAGAAGAGGATGTTGCAGTCTTTGGGGCAGAGAGGTCTGTGCGGGGCAGGGAGGGGGCTGCTCAGTACAAGTGTTTCAGTATAGCATGAAAGCCTGTGTTCAATTCTTTGAGGCTATGTCTACACTTAAGAACATTAGTTCAAAATAAGTTAGTTTAAATTAATTAATTTGAACTAATACTAGTTATTTCAAACTAAGTTAATTTTAACTAAAATGGCCCCACTAGAAACCCAAATCAAACTAGCAAGTCCATGGACAGGACTTGCTAGTTCGACTTAGGAGGGATCACCATGGGAAGTATGAAAACATGGCACTTGAGAAGGGCCATCACCTGACCCAATCCCATAAAAAGAGGAAGGCACTTGCTTCCAAGTGTCATGTACCCTGAAAGGAAAAAAGGTCAAACCGTGTTGATTTGAACTGACAGTTCGAAATAATGCGGCTCCAATGGGTTATTTCAAGCTAATAAATTCAAATTCATTGTTACTTTGAAGTTAAGGCAGGTTCCATAATTTCAAAGCAACTTTCCTGAGTTTGAACTAACGAAAGCCAGTGTGCCTGTGCACTTGTTTTAGATCAAGTTAAGCCTGCTTAATTCGAACTAAATTCCCAGTGTAGGCATACCTGATTGATTTCACTCTGGGACCCCCTTACTCTGTTGTATGTTTATTTCAGGGCTGAGTCTGTCATGGCCAGGGTGGGTTTGGGTTTTAACTTCATCAGCAATGTCATGAAAATGTTCTCATGGGAATTTTCTGATATTTTAAAAATAATCTTCACCTGCAAACTCAGTCTCTAATCCTTTTCTGTCCAATGCAGAGGGCAGAGTGTCTGGAAGAAGAAAGGAGAAAAGAGGTGAAATTTCAGAGTTCCATCACTATCACACTATTCCCACTGTTTTCTCTATGTACGTGAGTTAACTGTTTTCATTCTGACAGAAAAACAGACAAAGAGACCCAGAGACACACTCAGGGATTTAACAGAAACTAATCTGAAATCCCTTGTTCTTCTTTGAGCACTGCTCAGATATATTCAGTAAAAGTTGTGTGTGCTCAGCACATGATTGATCAGAAATCTTTTTAGCCCTCGCCTGTCAGGACTCCGCTGCCACCTTTGGTCAACAAAACACTCTAGTGCAGACCATCTCACAGAGGCAAAACCTGATTTCCCCTGCCAGATCCCTTACCAGTACCTTTGAACATCATCAGAGTCTCTGTTAGAGCAAGAGTTTTCTGGGAGAAATCACTGAGTTCCTTTTCCAGTTCAAGAGAAATCTGCTCTGGCTTCTGGAACTTTCGCTTCACACACCTGGACAGAAACAATTTCATGTCATTATTTTTCATTCAGTGATAGTGTTTATGTTCTTCCTAATGATTTATTTCTCTAATGGGTCTGGAGTAAAAATTTCTTCCAGGCACTGAGAGGGTGCAACACAGGCCATAATAGGGTAATTTCTCTCTCAAAGGACCCATTGATTTTCTTCAGCCTTGTTCTGTGCAGATCAACTCTGGGGATGAAAATGGAACTGAGTTTCTATGTCCATTTGCATCTTTAGTGTAGGTACTCTGGTGGACAGAGCCCTGCATCGGGACATGTAGAAGACCCATATGTTTCTGAGCTCTGCTCATAGTCAGAAGGTTCCCATATTAACTGTTGTAGAAAACTGTCCACTAGGAACTTAAACTGATACATGAACCTCCCTGTTCACAGCTTTTTCTGCTTACATCTCCAAACAATCCTCAGAGGGAAAGACTCTTGATCTGTGCTGCCCTCTGCTGAACAGTAACCCACGCCCCAGCAGTGAAAGGCCCATATTCCAGCCCACATTATTGAGGTGACCAGTCACCAGAGATGTGAAACACCATGGCTCAGTATTTCCCATGGAATGGATGATTCCTGAGTTGACTTATAAAAGGATATGAACTTCAGAATGAACTTTATCAGAGAGAATTTTATCCAGACCATGACCTTACTCACACATTTTGCTGTAGACCACTGGAGAGATATGATGTTATCATCAGCTCTAAGCTCTTTCCCAGAGCTGTGAAATGTGAAGGGAGTGAGAGAGGCTCACCTACCTGTTCAAGGTGCTTCTGACATCCTAGAGGAAAGAAGGAAAAAAATTTCAATCTTATTTGACATCCAAGCAGAGATCAGAGATGGGTTTGGGAATGTGGAGAAAAGAGGCCAGGCCCTGACATCAAGCCTGTGGATTTGCTGAGCTAATGAGGCTTTTCTATCTCTAATAGCAAGGTGTCTGTGACACATTAAGGGACACTAGCCATTAACATTTCAGGAACACACATGTTCAGTTACACTTTGGTTCCAACTGCTGGACTCCCATGGCCATGATTTAGGAACTGTCTTGTCTATTTTCTGTGATCTGGAGTGCTTCCAACTCAGTCTCACCTGCAGAAAATCATTTGTTAGCTTCAGGTGCTTCCCCTCCATCTCACTGATCAGCTCACTGAGATGGGAAATCTCTGCAGAGAGTTTGTTGATACTTTCATCCTGCATCTTCACCATCTGCTCCAGCTCATCCAGCTGGGCCAGCAGGAATCGTTCTTGTCTATTCAGGAACTGCCGCAGTTGCTGAAATTCAGAAACAATCTTCTGCCTTTCGCATTGTGTTTTTCCCTGTAAAAGAAAGTGTTAAAAATACAGACAGCATGGGTCAGCGACATGGATGGAGATGGAAGACATTTTATGGAGAACTCAGTGTGCAAGACGGAGAATTTCTTTACAAATTCTAAATCACAAAAAACTAAACGTTACTCCGTGTTTACCAGGTGAGAGTTTCCTCATGCCCTTTCCATTTGACCTCAGAATGTCATAAAAGGACATTCCCATGTCTGACAAAGTTTGGACAGTGTACTGTTGCTGGCCTGGGGGATGCAGAGACAAAGCAGCAGGAGGTGGCAGGGCTCAGCCGTAGAGCTGATGTTTTCCACACAAAATATTTTTTCCAGGGTAAACACAGATTTTTCAACACTGAAACGCTGAATGACCATGCAGCTGACTTATTACAAATTCAAGTTAATGATGGTGGCCTACCAAATTGTCTTGGTCTCTCTGCTCCCTGCACTGTTTAAATTCCAGGAGTTTTTCTCTCTCTTCCCTCAATATCTTCAAATGGCCCTGAATCTCTTCCTGAAAAAAAAAAAGCAGAAAATGATTGAAATGGTGTTATTTCTATTTAAGGAATGAAAACAATTGGGAGGGTGGGGGTTGGGGAATTTCTTCTCCAAGGTAAAGAAATTACTGATGATTGGCAATCCCAGTATTTTTATGGTACCAGATACACCAAGGAAATAGGCTCATACTAATGAACGTCTGGACCTGCGCTGTGTGGAGCTGCTTTGCATATGTTCTAAAGGTTTCAAACGTTTGTAATCAGGGGCACTGCTGCTCCAGGAGAAGACCAAGGGTCTGGGCCCAGGACCATGCGCTGCCCACAGGCTTGATCTGGAGTTGGTGTCCTGGGTTTCTGCCACTGCCAGCAAGGCCCCCAATCCCGGGCCAGGGATGGGGCCGGGCGTGGTGGCTGGGTCCTAGATCACCAGCTAGGGATGGGGCCAAGAAAGGTGGGGCAATGCCAGCCATTAAGGGCACTGGTTCTGGGCCTCAGGGCATATGCCCCGTGTCCCAGGTGACATCAACTTCCCTGTCTGTAACCCATATGCCTAAAACAGGCTTTCTCTATCAGAGAGCTATTCAGGGAAGGTTATTGTTGCTGGGCAGTTTAGCTGCCCACAACCAAAAAGTCCTGGAAACAGGGAGTGGTAGCATTTTGAGCATGTTCCACAGGGTTTCCTAGTGCTGTGGTCAGATGCCTGAAAGCAGCAGCTGTGAGAGTAGACTGGGGAGACAGAGAAAGCAGCAAGCAGGATCTGCAGTGAGAAGAGCTCACATGGTCAGTGTTTGTGAAAGAAGCTCCACCAGGAGTGAACAGCAAGATGTTTTCTCCCATCTGTGGTGCCTTCTGTAGCAGTTTGTGCACATGCATGTGGGACTGAGGGCTGGTTAACCAGTAAACTGACTGCATGTTGCTGGCTCCCAAGGAGAAAGAAAGGTCTGCGTGGCATTCCCCTGGAGACTCCTGCAGCCAAAGAAGAAGAGGGTAGCTGCTTCTTTTTACTCAAGCTTTGGGATTTAAACAAAGACTGTAGCTGAGATTTGGGTAACAACACCTGGACTTTGGGACGCTTGGGTATCTTTCTTATGGGATTTCTGTGGGGACTATTCTGTTTAAATTAATTTTGGGTTTTTTAGGATAAGATTTATTAAGTTAGTAGTTAATCAAGTTAATTGTTATGTCTATTTTAAATAGTATTTTAATGTGGGGTGATACTTCCGAGCAATCCTTGCTGTGAGTCCCTTACAGACTGGATCCTACTTCTCCAGCTGCTTTCTCTATAGGGGTTGTGGTTATCTGTTAGGCACTGGAGAGGGGCTGGCATCTGAGTTCAAGCCCCATGGAGAGATACAGGAGTTCAGACTCCCAGAGAGATGCACCATATCCTGATACTGTAACTCTGGGAAGTTTCTCAAGGCATCTTTCTGTCTTAATGGCTAGAGCTCTGCAAATCCACTGGTATCTGCTGCAGATCCATGGTTATTGCTGCAAATCCGCTGGTATCTGCTGCAGATCCATGGATGTGGGTGCAGATAACCACAGACCCACTGCTGCGGATTGACTCACAGATGTAGCCTCTATTTTCAGCTTCTCACAGTGAGGGCCATTGCTGAAACTGCGGAGCTGATCTGTGTTAGCAACAAGCAGGGGAATGAGGAAGATTGTGATCTGCCAGCCAATGAGAGTCTCAAGCTGGGTGTTGACGAGGCACTCCTGGCCTCTGATTGGCTCATTCTCCATGATTTCTCTGCCACTTCTTTTCTTGTTTCCAGTTGGCAAGCCATTGCTGTCAATCAGAGATATCATTGGTGGGCAGGGAAATCTGATTGATAGTACAGCAAACAAACCACAAACAAGAAAGGAAAAAGTAGGTGGGACCCATGTGGGGAATGAACCAGTCAAAGGCTGATATGCTGCATGTGAGCCCAAGCTCGGTTGCAGATGTGGTTGCAGATCCAGCTAAACCCTGGTGTGCAGATTTTGGATCCGATCACTGCTGTCACTGAGCAGATGCGAATCGGATGTGATTACATAGCATAAGGCTCTATTAATGGCCTTGTGTAATTATTACTCGGTATTCCAGGGAAGGCAGCACTGTCTGGTGTGGTTAGGGCCCTGTCCTCGGGTTTGAAATACCTGCTATTTTCTTTTCCTCAGCTCTTCTAGTGATCTGCTGACTGACCTTGAGTAAGTCGGGTCAAATGCTCTGTGCCTCACTTTCCCCTCCCACCCACAGACTAGCTTAAGGGTCTCAAAACACTCAGCCTGCAGGCTGCATGCAGCCCCTAAACTTCTTTCCTGTGGCCCACAATGACACGATTGTTACCGATATTTGCAATATCATTGTATGGAAAGATTTTAGTGGTGTGGCCCTTGGGCTACCGTTTTAATCCTTGTGAAGCCCTGTACTCATCCTCATGCGGCCCTTGTGGTGATTTGAGTTTGAGACCCCTGGTCTAGCTTGTCTACACTGTGGCCTTCTCAGGGCAGAGATTATAACGAGGAGAGGAGGAGCAAATGGGTGTCTGGGGCTACAGAAAATCCTAACACTGTGGGAAGGTGACTTTCCCAAGGCTCTGACTATAAGAATATCACTGGGTCATACCTTAAAATCTTCAGCTGCTTCCTCTGCAGGAATCACCATATGATCTCTGTGCTCCTTGGATTTCTCACACACCAGGCAGATGGCGATTTGGTCATCTTTGCAGAACAGTTTTAGAGGCTCGCTGTGTTTCTCACACAGTTCTTCTGTCTCTGCTTCCCTCTCTGACTGCTGCCTGAGTTCTCTGACTGCTTCCACAATGTTTCCAAACAGCCTGTTTGGCTTGAGCTTCTTCTTGGAAAAGGGCTTTCTGCACTGAGGGCAGGAGACTGCCTGGGATCCCTCCCAGCACTGGGAGATGCAGGCTCTGCAGAAATAGTGATCACAGCCTAGATATACCGGATCCTTAAAATAGTCCAGACAGATGGGACAGGTCATTTCATCCTGGAGAATTTGTGCTAGAGTTCCAGCAGCCATGGCTGCATATGCAGGAAAGAGACAGAGAAGAGAGAGGAACAGTTTAGTTTTCCTTTGTCCTTCTTAGAAATGGCCGCTGGTGAAATTTTGCATTGTCATTAGGCTTTAAATTCCTCCGTGTAGTCCAGAGATGGCTTTTAGGATAGGCAGAGGAGGGGTCTGAGGAGTAAGGGGCCCCACCAGTGCACAGCTGGTGCGATTTGCTGCCTTCTCCTAATCCAAAATCTGCAACACTACAGCTTCTTCAGCTGGCAGCAGGACTGCTCTGACTCCAGCATGCACAGACTCAGACAGCCTGGGAGGGAGGAGCTCAGCTGAGGCCACCAGCTGGCCTGCTGAAGAAGGGCAGAAAGTTTAAAAGCTGCCTCCAGCAAGGCTCAAGCGTACTTTGTTGGAGGGCTAAGTGGGGGGCTGTACTGACAGCTTGAGCCAGAGGATTGGGGCTACAGGGGGAGGACTGATGGGAAGCAGGTGCTGCGGGAGAAGTTGGGTTGTCAGATGGGGGTAGACTTATTTAGAATGTAAATGCTTAAAACCTCAGAAACGTTCAATTAGTGTTTCTTACAAACAGGTCAAATACTGGTGGTGCAGTTTCCAGGCATTTGCTGGAGCAGGGTTTTTGGCAAGTGGTGTTACCTGATGGTGCTGATAATGTTGGAGACATGAGGTGTTAAATATCCAGTTAAAAGTGAAGTGGAGTCAGTGCCCCACCTACCTAAGGCAAGTTACAGCAATGGCCACAAACACACACATCCCATTCTTCCCAGCTATTAAGGAGACTTAAATTTGTTAAAGAAGCAAAACATAAGGACTAACAGATTTATTCATCTCATGAGCTTTCCTGGGAGAAAATCCCAGTTTATTAGATGCTTTGAAGATGGGAAAAATTACAGAATGGTATGAGGGAAAAAAATGCAACAGAGTGTAAGCTATGACAGGGGCATCACTGGTGTTGGGCACCCCGGGGCATGTGCCACGGGTCCCAACGCCAGTGCCCTGGACCTCCAGCCCAATCGGGCCGGGGATCCGGGGCCCGATCCCCAGCCGGTCGCGGCTGCAGTGGCCCCGTCCCCAGCCGGGCATTCGGGGCCCAGCTGGCCGTCCGGCAGGCCCTACCCCTGGCCAGAGATAGGGCCAGGCAGGGCCACACTGGTGTGGGCAGCTAGGCCAAGGCAGAGCCAGGCCAGAAGGGGCCGCAGGTGGCCACGGCCAGGTCCCGGATCCCCGGCCGTGGAAGGGGCCACCGTGGCCGCAGGCAGCCACGGTGGCCCCGTCCCTGGCCGGGGATCCGGGGCCTGGCCACTGGTGGCTGTGGCTGCAGGCACAGGCCCAGCCTCCAGTGGCCGTGTCTGCTCCAGCCCACCGTGGCCTAGCCGCCCGCAGTGGCGCGGCCCCCCTGGCCCTATCCCTGGCCAGGGGGTGGGGCCTGCCCGCTGGGGGCAGGGGCTGGGCCTGTGCCCTGGGTCCCTCGCCCCCCCAGTGCTGCCCCTGAGCTATGACATCAGGTCATATTGTAACAGCAAATCAGAGCAGTTGTTGAGATTCAAACACTGGAAACAGCACACAAAGAAGGGTGAAGTCAAATCACCTGTTGTAATGGGAAAAGAAGCCATAAAATTTAAATTTGTTAGTCTTCAAAAGTGCCACAAGACTCTTTGTTGGTTCAGCTATTAAGGAGTCTTACTATAAGAATGGCAGTGATGATCTGAAATTGTTCTTGTCTTTCCATTCTGTGGAAATGCTATTGTTTATTTCCTAATTCATTCTGTGACATTGTTAGCACTTTCATAACATATGTGGTATCAGAGGCATTGCTACCGTAGGGCTCCGGAGGCATCAGCCCCCCAAAACTCAAGCTCGGCCCCTGAGCAGTGCACCCCTAAACTGAGCAGGAGCGCACCGTCGCTCCCCCGTACAGAGAACGCTGCCAGCTACAGCCTGTACCCAGCCGGAAGACTCTGTTTTCTGGCCAGTAGGGAACTGCCGCAGGCTGGGCCTGGGAGTTTCTAAAACTCCTGCCCTGGCCTAAGCCTGCTTTAAGTAGGGCAGACTGGGACCCTTAACCTCTGCCGTGGCCGCACTCTCCTCTGGTAGCCAGGTACGGGAGCTGGGGGGAGAGTCTGGGGACAGGCATGGCAGCCCAGCGGGGAAAGGGCACGGGGAGGGGTTCAGCCTGGGGCAGTGGGGCTAGCGGTTGGACCAGAAATTAAGGAAGGGCTTGCAGGGCCATGGGGAGATGGGTAGAAAGGGCTCAGGGAACCAGCAAGCAGCCAATGGGGGTCCAGGCCCCACCCAATCTTTATGTGTAGCAACACCCCTGTGTGGTATTGTGAAATATTACATTCTGGGATGCTTTCTGCTAACTTGCAAGGATTCTTTTTACTAAAATGGGTTGACATTTTATTAATATTTATCTATTTTTAGTTGCTCCTTGAAATTTTATAAGTTGGAAATGTGGTTACCACGATGTGGCATTGTGATTTATCATGACACTCAATATTTCATTTGAAGGATTGTATTGTGAGGTATGACAGAAAAGGCGTTCTTAGTAATAAAGAATAAGGATGGATGGATGGCAGCTTCAAGGATAGATGAATCAGATAATAAAAAGATGTACTTGTCAGGTACTGAAAAGAGATGGGATGGGTAAGGTGGCTGTTGAATAGATAGTACTATGACCCAGACCTCCTGGCATAATCACCTGAATATGCAAAGATCATGGCAAACTGCAAAAAGGAGAGCAGATTCTCCTAGCACTGGTGGGCTACCTGGAGATAAACTCCCCAACCAGTCACAAATAATGCTTCTGATCCCCCACACTGGATATCAAGAAGCCACCATAAGATACAGTCAGCCCCCTTTACTGCATTCCAGTCACTGGTCCCCAGTACAGCCACTAGGTCTCTTAAAGAAAGAGATTCTCCTGACCCCAAAGGGTCAGTCGCTTCACATGGAACACTATAGGCTTGGACCTTACCCAAAACACCACGCTGCCAATGTATCATTTAGTAAGTAAAACTAAAGGTTTAATATAAAAAGAAAAGAAACAAAATGAGAGATGCTATAGGGTCGAAGTGGATCTCATATATACAAATAATTTAGAGTCCATAGAAGATAAGTTCCTGAAGAATTTGGAGTTTGCAGGTTTTAGGCATACATCCAATACCTAGATGGGTTTCAGTCTGTATTTCACAGCTTCAGTTGTTAGAAATTCAGTTTACAGGAATAGACCAAATAATCCAAGTGTAGAGTTTGTTCTAATTCTCTCCTGAGAATTAACAGAGTAGTTTCCAGGCCAGTGCTGGTTGGGATCTCAGTCCTGGGGCCCAAACTTTCCCTGAGAAGCTTGGACAGATGTGAGATAAAGGGATTATGTTCCTCACTTCCTTTTATAGATGTATCAAGGTGGGCATTTGCAGGTCATTTCTTCATGTGGGCTTTGATAACAGTTCCCAGGTACTTTCTTAAGTGGAGAATATTAATGTATATTGTCCTTTGAAGTAAAAACCTTCACCTCCTGCACACCAGAGGTAATTAGCTGCACTAGCATCATTAACAGACAGTTTACATTGGTACATCAAAGGTCCATTCAGATGTGAATGTTCCCTATTGACCCCTTCCAATTGAACAAGAGTAACAGATAGGGAAGCAGTTCATTTACCTTGCTAACCTTGAACACAAGGGTCTCAAACACACAGCCTGCAGGCTGCATGCGGCCCCTAAAGCTATGTTCTGCATCTTGCAATGACACTAGTTACCAAAATATTTGCAATATTGTTGTATGAAAAGGTTTCACTAGTGCAGCCCTCAGGCTAACATACTAGTCCTCATGTGGTCCTCATGGTGATTTGAGTTTGAGACCACTGCTCAAACAGGATAAAACATCATCAAGAAACCACTAATGATACACATTTATATCAAAGTCCTACTCGCTACCATTGTATTTTCCTCTAATATGTCTTTAAAGGTTAGATTTGGGTCATGTATTTTAGAAGATGGCTTGGCCTTCCCAGGCCTAGCATGACAAGTACAAAAGCAGTCCAGTTCACTCTCTAAATTCTTTAACCAGTGATATTTCACCTAGAAAAGAAAGTGAATGTTCAGGCCAAGAGCATGGACTGCAGGGTAGCAGGACAGATAGAGTGATTACTGATGGGCAGGAAATATTGACTATGCTAATTTTCTATGTTCGTGCATGCATGTGTGATGTGAAGTGTAATGTACACATACGCCAGCCAGGCTCTTCTCCACTCTCCGAGTACACTATCTACCTTGCACATGCACACGTTATTGGCTTCTGCTGTGCTGTGCAGGTGGGCAGGGGGCAAGGAGATTTGCAGAGCTGCCCTGAGGAGGCAGGGACTGAACCCAGGCGTCACCGTGCACCTGATGTGGCACAATGTACATGGGTCCCACAGCAGGGGTGCTCCTCACCCACCCCCACCCCCATCTCAGCACCATGGCCATGACTGTCAGAGCCCAAAGGGCCATTGGGCATGCAGTGCACGGTGGCACCGTCCCCTTTCTCTGTTGATTCTTCCCCATCATTTTTGATGGGTTATGGCTAGTGTGAACCTGTTTCATATCTCTTCAGCCACCGTTGAATACATTCAATATCATGGGAACAAAGAATTAGGACCACGTGTCCAGCCAATGCCCCCAGAGCTCAGCAGAGCAATTCCTGGTTTAGATGTCTACAGATGGTACAAGGGACCAAGCACAGGCTGGATAGAGACTTAGCACAATAAAATCCTGGCTCTTGTCACAGGGATGTGTTGGTGTTGGAGGAATATAGCCAACTAGGGAAGCAAACCCCACCACTCTCCCCCTAGCAAGGAGGCTGGAAAAATTAAAATAAATAAATACAGTCTGTCATGCTTTACTGTAGTGCAATGTAATATAAATACCCATCAGATTTAAAAGGAGCTAAGCCATAGCTTCAATACCACAGCAGTGGGAAAGACAAACAAATTTTGGGAATAGTTTTTTTTTCCTTTTTTATTTTTAATGATACTAAATGGCATCAAGGTGAAATCAATGAGTTATGGTGTCACATTCAGTGAAGGTTTATAAATCTCTCTGTCCCTTCTGTGTTTCCTTTTCTTTCACATTGTTCACTTTTACTGACCAGTTTTCTAGCCCTCATTTCCATCCCTGTCTATTGTTCTATGTGTTTCCAACGGTCCTCTGATCCCTCTTGTTTTCTATTCTCTCCGAGTTCATCCTTTTTCTTCTTGCTGCCCTCTTGCTCAGTCCCTTCTTCAAGGTGTTTTCTTCTCGATGTTCCTGTGACTATTTTCCAGTCTTTCTCCAGGACTCTCTGGTTACTTTGTTTTATTCTATCTTTTTGTTTGTTTTTTGTTTCCTCTATTAACTCTGGTTCAACCCACTCTGGCCCAAGTATCCCCAATCCCCAAAATGAAAAATCATGAAACAAAACCAAAAGCTATAACATTGAACTTGCAAATCTGGAGGTTTCAAAAAACATTAAATTTATATATCTATATCTATATCTGTATCTATAGATATAGATATCGATATAGATAATTAAAGCTTCTCCCCAACACCTCATGACTTAATGGTGAGCCCTGGCCAGCCCACCTCTGCTGGTCCCCCACCCGGTCGTAAATTCTGCCACTGCCCAGCCCCATACCTGCCCCTCAGAGCCCCCATGCAGCTCTAGAGGTTCTTCCTCCTCCCATCCCTGGGACTGCAGAGAGTGTTGGGGAGGACTATCCAGGTGTCAAAGAGATGAGAAACCAGGGGGTCGGGTAGATGGTATCACAAAGACCAGGGAGTGTGAGGCTAGACAGGCTGATTATCCCCAATGAGGGCTTTCCACTCTTCTTCCCCGCTCCATGTTTTAGGGACACAGTTGGAGCCGGGATCCTGGCCCCACCCAGAGCCAGGGGTGGATTCTCTCCCCAGCATCAGAGCCCAGTGGGAAAGTGAAGATCGAGACCTCATCACCAGCATCAAAAAATGTCACCTGGCCCTGATCACAGTCTAGACACACCCGGATCCTGCTGGGGATCCGAATCATTGGTAGGGGGGTAACAGGGGAGGTGAGAGCCCGGAACTGACCCATCTCCCACCTCCGCCCCACGGCCCAGATCCCCCCCTCAGGGCTACACTTGATCTCCCCTTTCCTCCTCAGGGAGGCTTTGGCCACCCCCACAGCCCAGCATGGACCATCCCCCACTTCCACCTCCCAGTAAAGTTTCCCGGAGGTGAACCCCTCGCGGCCCAGCACCCAGAGCTCAGTGTCAAATCTCTCAGGGTTGTTGGGCAGATCCTGCCGTGTGTATTCCCATCTCACACATTTTTGGTCATCAGACAGGACAAGGAGGGGATGAGCCGTGTCTGGATCCAGAGTCACAGTCACTGGGGAGAGAGAATCAGAGCATTAGGGGCAGGGCTCAGCCCTGGGGAAGGTTGAAATTAGTGGTGTTGCTGGGCCTGGAAACATATGCTGGGAACTGCCCCAAGCCATGCCTTGCTGCTGGGGCCACAGAGCCTTTTAAAATCTCCTGCCCTATTGAGCTCCCTGGCAGGTGGCCTAGGATGCAGCAAGGCAGGTAATATAAATCAGATGCTGCAGTGTGGGGGGTGGCCATGGAAGCTGAGCTTAGGCTGGGGGCCAGGGAAGGTGTCCAGCTTTAGGTGGGGGCCTGGGAGACAGTCGTGTGGGGCATCCAGGCCCACCTTGGGTCAGAAGCAGCAGTGGGTTGGGCCCAGCATGAGCAGGGCAGGATGCAGATGCCCCCAAGAAGCAAAGCCAGGCATGGAGCATGGGGACACTGGGTAGAGACACCAGGCTGGATGCGGCCTCCTTTGACCTAAATCTCTGGGTTTTTTTGGAGCAACGCTCCTGGCTGGGACCATTCCTCATGCTCCAGCAATCCTGCTCTGGCTGGGACATTCCTGGATCCTGGGAGCTGCTCTGGCCTGGGCACCTGAGACTGAGCAGGGCTGTCACTGCTGTTCCTCTGCTGTTTCTCATTTGCTCATAGAGGCTTCCCTTGCTGGGGCTGCTCCATTCACCACAGCAGAGACAAAGTAAGGAAGGGGACAGAAGCTTTTAGTGTGGGGGGGGGGGAGCAGAAAAGGCAGGTACCAGCTTTAAACGACTCAGGGAGGCTCCTTCTCCTAATTCAGCCTCTGCTTTCAGGCCACGGAACAGAGAAGAAAAAACAACATTTGGACAGAGAAATAAAGCTCAGAAAGAAAGGGATGGCATTGGGTAGGGAGCGCATCCCCAGCACAGATAGAAGAGAGGGGGCTCAGCACTGGAGAGTGAGCATTTCCCCTGTCCAGGAAGCTCTAGCGTAAGTGCCTGGCCCTGCCTAGAAGAACGGGAGGAAGTTGGGAAAGAGCAATGGGGAGACCCCTGCACCCGGGTAAAAAAAGAGGAATGTGTCAGTCCTTGGGACAGAGAGCGCCGTGTGGGGTCTGTTCAGCGTGAGTGTTTCTGGCCATCAGAATAGGCACGAGTACTGCATGAAGGCTGTCATCAAGATTCACTGAAGGCTTTCATTATTGGACCCACTGACCTGCAGTGTGTTTATTTCTAGGTTTGGTCTGTCATGGCTTGGGTGAGTTTGAGATTTAACTTTAAATTAATTAATTTCAATTCAAAATAATCTGCACCTGCAAACTCTCTCCATTTGTGTGATCCTAGAGATCTCTGTCCTTTTTTCTCCAGTGCAGAGGGCAGAGTGTCTGGACGAGGAAAGGAGAAAAGAGAAAATTTCAGGGTTCCATCATTATAACACCACTCCCACTTTTGTGTCTACGTATAGTAGTTACCTATGTTTTAATTATGGCAGAGAAATAGATAGAGAGATCCAGAGACACACTCAAGGATTTAACATAAACTAATCTGAAATCACCTGTCTCCTCTCTCATTCAGGCATCTCCCACCATTGGAATTAACATCCCTAGAAGCCTCACAACCATCCCAGGCCAGACAATCTATAAGAAAAAAAACAGCAAGAGTCCTGTGGCATCCTAACAGATTTCTTTACGCATAAGCTTTCATGGGCTCCAGTTCACTTCGTCAGATGCAACTGAAAAAGCTTATGCCTGAAGAAATCTGTTAGTCTGCAAGATGCCCCAGGATTGTCATTGTTTTTGCTGTACACAGACTAAAGCAGCTACCCCTCTGGATATTTCAAACAAACAATCTATAAGAGATTCACTTTTTTCTCCCAGCTTCCAGACTCCAGTTGGTTTGTCTCCTTAACTTTTTGCCTTTTGTCATAACCTAGCTATCCAGACCCAGATCAGACAAACACTTTCACATAATAGTAACTTTCTTTGGTCCTTTGGAATGGGATATTAGAAAAATTCAGACTTTACTTATAAGGTGTTGGGTTTAATTCATCAGCATCTCCGACAGGCAGCAGAACAATGGGGCCTTGTTCTCTAGAGGCAGGAATGTGAATAATTACAAAAGCATTTAATCAATAGAAACTGAAGCAGGGGAAGGTTGGCTCAATGGGGCAGATTCACCCTGCGCTGGCAGGAGGAGGGTGAGGAGGCAATTTGTGACTCTGCTGTTCAGTGGCTGCAGGGGCTGGTGCAGACCTTGGTCCAGGCTAAGGAAGTTCTGAAGTCAGCCACCGTAACATCCCTTTTACAATGGCCCCCCATGTTTCTTAGCCAGCATGCAGCGTGTCAGAGGCCCAGCTTTACACTGGCCACATCCCTCCATTCTTCATCCACCCTCCCTCACTGACCCCTCCATTCCCCTCTCAGAAATGCTCTTAGTACCCACAGCTGCTGTGGGGGAGGCACCAAGGGCTCTTGGGCTAGGGGCATTCCTCACATTGCGGGAGGGGCTTTCTACTTTCCCTCAACAGCCCAGATTAGCTGCCACAGTGGACCACAGCCAAATGATGGACAGGTCCAGTTTTAAGCAGTGACCTTTAAATTAGAGTCTAGATTTGGGCTCTCTTTATGCCCTTGGGGCCTGTTCCTCAGGGCAGGTTGGGTACCTGCAGCTCCCGCTAACCCCATCTGCAGCTGTGGATGCTGCACAACTCTGGGGGACTAGAGTCACAATATTGGGAATCACAGATGAGGTTACGTAGGGACCTCAGGAGTGTCTTGGCCATCTGCAAGGTGTCTAGTCCAACCCCCTGCTCAGAGCAGGACCAGCCCCAGCTAATCAGACCAGCCAGGGCTTTGTCAGGCCTTCACATGCCTTATAATGGAGCCAGACTTAAAAATGGAAATTCTACCACCCCTCAGCTAACCCATTCCAATGTTTTGCCACCCTCCTAGTGAAGAAGATTTTCCTAATCTGCAATCCAGACCTTTCCCACTGCAACTTGAGACCATTAGTCTTTGCTCTGTCACCTGCTGCCCCTGAGAATAGCCCATGTCCATCTTACGTGGAACCCACCTTCAGGTAGTTGAAAGCTGCTGTCAAACCCCCCTCACTCTTTTCTTCTGTAGATTACATAAGTCCAGTTCCCTCAGCCTCCCCTCATAATTCAAAGGCTCCAGCCATCCATTGGACTGTCTCATTTTATCCACATTCTTGCTGTAGTGAGGGCCCAAATTTGGACAAAATACTTCAGATGTGGCCTCACTAGTGACAAATAGAGGGGAACAATCACGTCCTTTGATTTGTTGTCAATGGTCCTGCTAATGATGCCAAATGTGCCCTTAGCCTTTTTGGCAACAAGGGCACACTGTTAATCATTGGTGAAGATGCTGAACAAATTAGGTCCCAGGACTGATCCCTGCTGTCATTCCCTGGAGTTCTCTAATGGGGAGAGAGAAAAACTTGGGTACTCCAAATCAGGCCAGTTTGCTCTATTTGGGCTTTAATGTTGTGACCTGTGGTTGGTAATGAATTAACGTGAAATATTGTCTGGTCTGGGTCCCACCTAGTTCTCCTCCGTTTGGCTGCTTCCACTATTTAGGGTGTTACGTGCTGAAAATCCCAACATTGGCCAGTTCAGTGCATAAGTTTGGAGATATAAGGCTGTGAGTTTTTACTGACTGACTTGGCTTTGGCCTGGTTAGCAGTTTGTTTGTTCTAAGAAAAAAGCTGGCTTAAGTTACCTTGGTATTAAATGTTCATAAGGCTCAACGGAGGCACAGATATTTTGACTACACAGTGTGCTAACAGACCCCAGAGACCCAAAATGTCTTCACAAGGAGCAGTTAGCAAAGTCCAAAAACTTTATTCGACAAAACACTCTAGTGCAGACCAGCTCCCAGAACCTCATCATAATTTCTCCTTCTAGATCCCTTCTAAATACCTTTGAATGACTTCAGAATCTCCTTTAGAGCAACAGTTTTCTGCGAGAAATAGCTGAGTCCATTTTCTACTTCTGGAGAAATCGCCTTTGGTTCCCAGAACTTCCTCTTCCCACACCTGAAGAGCAACAATTTCATGTTATTATATTTCACTTAGTGACCCTTTTTAAGCCCTTTCTAGTGATTTACTTCTTTAATGGGCCTGGAGCTAGAATTCCTGTACTTCTCCCAGCCTCTGAGAAGATGTAACACAGGTAATGGCTGTGCAACCTTCTCTTTGAAAGGATCCGTAGATATTCTTCACCCTTGTCCTCTAGAGATCAACTCTCAGGGTAAAAGCAGAACTGAGTCTGCATGCCCAGTTTCCTCCTTGGCCCTTGTACTCAGACATATCGAGTCCTGCATGGGGACATCTAGCAGGTATCCATAGGAATCTGGGCTCTACGAACGGACAGAAGGTTCCCATATTAATTGTTGTAGAAATCTGTCCACTAGGAGCTAAACTGATACATGAACTTTCCTGTCTGCAGCTTAATCCCCCCATGTCTCCAAACAGTCCTTAGGGGGGAAAGACTCTTGATCTCTGCTACACTGGGCTACAAGGTAACAAGCCCCCCCCCGGCAAAAGGCCCATATTACCACCCAAAATTGAGCAGCAGCCAGTCTCCAGAGATGTAACATCTCTGGAAAAGACTTCAGTGAGTTTTTCCACCACATTGATAATTCCTGAGTCTTCTATTACAGGGTGAGACCCTCAGGATGAAGTTTATCAGGAGATCTTTATCGTACATGTGACCTTCCTCACATTTTTCTGTAGGCCCTTGGGGAAGTGAGGAAGCTAACATCACCACCAAGCCTTCTCCCAGCACTGTGAAGTGTGCAGGGAGTGAGAGAGAGCCACATACCTGCTTAAGGTGCTTCTGACATCCTAGAAGAGACAGAAAAAAGAATTTCAATCCCATTGGACATCCACAAGCAAAACCAGGGATGGGATTTTGCCAGTATGGAGAAAAAAGGCCAGGCCCTGATCCCCGAGCCTGTGGATTTGCTGAGCTAATGAGGCTTTTCTATCTCCACAAAGGACAATAGTGACTCACATTGTAGGAACACACAAGCTGGGTTACACCACAACTCTGACTGATGAGTTCCCATATCCAGATTTTAGGCACTGTCCTGCCCCTGTGCTGGGATGCAGAGCATTTCTAATTCACTCTCACCTGTAGGAATTCACTTGCTGGATTCTGACACTTCCTCTCCATCTCACTGATCAACTCACTAAGACGGGAAATCTCCACAGAGAGTTCAGAAATACTTTCAGTCTGTATTGTCACCATTTCCTCATCCAAGCATTCCAGCTGGGCCAGCAGGCATTGCTCTTGTTTGTCCAGAAACTGCCGCAGTTGCTGAAACTCAGATACAATCTTCTGCCTCTCCATTTGTGCTTTTCTCTGTAAAAGGAAATATTGATACTAGGGAAATTGCTGGTCAGGGTCATGAATGGAGCCAGAAGTCCTTTCATGGAGAACTCAGTGTGTGGAAAGGAGAATTTCTTTACCAATGCTAAGTCATATACCACTGAACAGTACATTGTGGCTCCCAGACAGTGGGTTTCCTCACACTGTTTCCATTTGGCCTCAGGATCTCATAAAAGGATATTCCCATGCCTGACATTGTTTGGACAGTGTACTGTCAATGTCCTAGGAGATGCAGATCCAAAGAAGCAGGCTGTAGGGCTCAGTACGAGAGCTGACATTTTCAGTGCTACAATTTTTTCCCCAGGTAAATGCATATTTGTCAACACCGAAAAGCTGAACAACCCTGCATCCAAGTCATTACAAATTCAGGGTAATAATGCAGGTCACCTACCAAATTCTCCTGCCTTATCTTCTCTCTGCTCACTTTACATTCCAGGAGTTTTTCTCTCTCTTCCCTTAGCATCTTCAAATGGCCCTGAATCCTTTCCTAAAGAAACAGAAACAGAAAATGTTTTGAATGGTGTTATTTCTATTTAAAGAGTGAGAGCAGTTTCTGAGGGATAGGGGAAGGTCTTCTGCAAAACAAAGATATTAATGATTGGAAATCCCAATAGGTTTATGGCATCAGATACAGCAAGGAAGGGGGCTCATATCAATGAATACTGAAACTGTTTTATTTTAGGCTTCTTGAAATTGTGTGACCTTGTTTCTACATTGATTTACACTAACAAGAGATTGACACCAGAGCCTGGGATTATTTTTTTACCACCTGAAACAATCCTGTTTCTGAAAAAGTTTAACTAACAAAGAGATACAAACTCCAGATGCCACCAGGGCTCAAAATACAGGTGGGATTCTCCAAGGAACCCAAATCCCACAGAATTTATCCTTGTACGGCAGAGAGTGGCCATAGTTGGCCAGAACTGGGCTGAGGACTTGGAGAAACCCCATGAGACATGTTGGCTTTTGACAACTATGTTTTGTACTTGCCCTCCTGCTGGCTTGGCCCCTTCCAGAGGCCGTGCTGCCTTGATAGCTATCCCCAGCTCTCACCAAAACTCCAGGAAGCAGTGGAGATTTCAAAATACAAAGCCATGGAGAGCAGCCTACAGATAAGGGAACCACTGTGGCTCCTTCATGCTGCTGAGCTGAGTCACTCTGAAGGAGGGGTTAGTTTTATTGTAACCCAGGCTAATCCCAATTGTATGTGGCTTAGACCTGTGCTGTCTGGCGTCCTTTTGTCTGTGTTTTCAGTGTGTACTGAGGGGCCACACAGCATTTAGTGCAGTGATCTCCTTAGACTCCCGGTGGAGAGCTCCATCTCCTGCTGGGTCTGGGACATTTCTCAAGGTATCTTTCTCTCCTAAAGGCCTTGTTCAGTTAGTGCTCACATGTAGCATGGGGCACTATTCTGTGGTTTGGAAGCCCTTAAGTCTAGTCTCAGCTCTGCCAGTGACCTACTGACTAACCCTGAATAACTCAAGTCCCTGTTCTTTGCCTCAGTTTCCCCTCCCATCACAGCCTATTTTGTCTACTCAGGGCAGGGATTACCTGGAAAAGCATGAACATGGTGTTTATAGCCCTGACAGCTGTCACAAGTGGAGAAGAGCAGAAAAGTGGATGTTTTACTGCCCAGGACACCCAGACTGGCTTATTGCAGGAGCTACAGGGACTTCAGCCCCTGCCTAAAAGGGGCCCCACAGTTCCTTAATAATCCAACTCTGGTGGTCCCAATTCTGGTCAGCCCTGCTGCTACAGGCTGCCCTTCTCCCACCCTGACTCTATCATGCATTCTTGCTCTGCCTCCTCAGAGCAGGGAGCATGGAGGTGAATGCTTTTGCCTCAGTTTGGGCAGGGGCATGCACTGATGATTCACACACTTGTACATCTCCTCAGGTGGTTCAAATTGGCGGCAGCATCTCCCCTGCCATCTTAACTGATACCAGATGTGCAATATGTTTGCAAAGATCCTCTGGCCCCTCCAGTTACGGAGCTTTGATTTACTATTGTCTGTCTGAGGGAAGACTCACTCAACATCCACATTACTGAGTGGCATGGCAAGGAGAGACAATGCGAACAGGGCCAGCTCCTTAAACAGCATCTTCAAAAACGTACACCTCTAACCAGAAGTGCTCTGCCTTTTTATCTTCAGTTGTCTTCTATTTCTGGAAGCGGATGTTTTCATATTGATTATCTAAACTCCCGATGCCACCCTTGAACATTTTTAATCACAGAAAGCTTGTGAAATTTAGGTTTTGTCTGGCCTTGGTTAAGAATATTTGATGGCCTGAATTGTGCCATCAAGGCCCACAGCTCAATATTTGCTGGAAGCCTTGCGTGCACTTCCTTTGCAGCATCCAGGAGGAAGTTTCAGCATCTCATTTTCACTTTCCCTGCAATAGCTTTGCCTCTCCCATGGGCACATTAAATTGTGTACCAAATCCACAGCACACAGAGGCAGGTAGTTGTGTGTCACTCAAATCCACCTCAAGGATCTTGGCATCTGAGACCAGGATGCTCTGAGGAAATAGCAATCTTTCCAGCAGACAACAGAAGAAAGTCAAAGTCTGGAGGCTGTCAAGCGTTCTGAAGGTGTTTTCTCCAGATTCAGTCTGGGAGAGTTTGTTGGGTTTCCCAAACTCTGGAAGAACTGGTAACAGGAATTGCAAATAGAGTTTACTCACTGGGCTGCAGTACATCTGGTAAAGGATCTCCACAGCATAACAACAATGCTTATCTTTGCTTATCTGGAAATGCAGTTTTAACTCCACCCACTTGTCCAGAATCCGTGCACTGCATCGATGAAGGGCCATCCATCTTGTGGCTGACAGCTGCATGAGCTTCAGAGATGTTGCCATGACTGATCATCTTATATGTTAGCATGTCCCTGCTGTGTCTGGAAGCTTTGTGAAAACCAAGCGTAGGAGTTTACTACTAAAAACTCCAGACGATGTGGGAGGTTCTCAGTTGCTTTGCTGGCATGCATGTGGATAGATTGGCATACACATTTTACAAGAGTCAGAATCGGATTCTTTTTGTAAAGATGCGTGAACACAGAATTTTTGTGCACAACCATCATGCTGCACCCAGTCCCAGTGCTGAGATTCCTACTGAAAACCAGACCAACAGAGACAAAGTCAGTCAGTGCTGTGGAAATTGCTTCTGCTCATCCCCCTTCAAGGTTCATCAGTCCCAAAAACATGGACACAATTTTGTTGATGGAGGTGCTAAAGTAGAGCACGATGATGCACAGCTACTTGACCGCATTGACATCAATGCTCTCACCTATTACCAGAGAGTAACAAGACTCACCAATGTCTTGGATCAGGTTGGCAAACAAGCAGGAAATTATCATGTTGTTTATTAATGTTGCGCACTTTGTGCAGTGCAGATTGATGTTTTTGTCACTCATCTTTCTGGAGTTCCCCATGGTGATCAATAGATCTCACGGATACATGGCAGGCAGTGAAGCAGAACATGCACAGCTCCACCCGGTGTACAGTGGATGTCGTGGAGGCAGGAGCCAACTTTGTCACAGTGACACTAACCCGTCATCCAGAGCATGGAGGCAATCTGTTGTTCAGCACATAATTTTGTGCTTCTGTGTTGCTGCGTGGTGCACAAGATCTGAATGACATGCAAGCATCAAGGCTTTGCAATGTCTACAAAAAGCCTTTGTTTCATCAACCCTGAAGGCCGTAACCAGTTTTTCAGCTCCTTCTCTGTCTCCCACTCCTCCTTGTATATTTTTGCATACTTCCCCACTTGCTGGGTTCCATTTTTTTGTCTGTAGACCACTATTGTAACTGCTGAAGCTTGAAGTCTCAGGTAAGCAAAGCTGCAGGGACATCAGGGGTGCAGACTAGCTCCCTATCAGATTCCTGTGATAAGTTTTAAAGCAATAAAGATTAATGGAAATCAGTTGCTGATGGTGTTGATTATTTTACTTTGGGTGGGAAGCATCAACATGGACCTTTCTTTATTTCTCCACTGGGGAAGTGCTGCCGGTGGGTCCCACAGAGCAGAGAGCGCTCACGGAGAAGGGCCAGCCAGGCTGGCCCTAGTGCCTCAGCATCTCGGCTGAGAGAGATGAGTTGGCATCGCTGCACAGCACAAGAGATTGAAGTATATTGCAGCAGCAGGCCCTCGCTCTGTGGGTTGGGCCCTGCGTGACTGTAAGGCCAGCAAGGATCTCTGGAGGACGTGGGCTGGTTGGCTGCCTACACTGAGCAAGTCACAGTCTCATTAGCCAAGATCCAGAGAGGTGGCCACCTTAGTCTAGTTCAGTAAAACAAACAAATAAGGAGTCCTGTGGCATTTAAAGACTAACAAATTTATTTTTTGCATGAGCTTTCATGGGAGAAAATCCTACTTTGTCAGAGTGAGATTTTCTCCCATGAAAGCTCATGCAAAAACTAAATTTATTGATCTCCTTAATGCCTTCCTGCTTGGCACAATCATGTTAGTATCAGCTGTGCCCTTTGCACAGCATGACCAGCAGAAGTGCATGGTGCTGTACGGGCTGGATGGAGCAGATCAGGCTCACTCTGCAGGACAAACAAGGAGCTTGCGCCTGAGACCAACAGGCCTGCCTCCCCTGGAACTTGTCACTCTACACCAGTTACAGTGCTGCATGGGAAACAAAACAAAGGAGCGCTCCAGCCAATCCCAGGTCAGCTCAGCTTGCTGTGGATCGTCTGCCAGCCAATCAGAGTCTCAGTCACAGTAGCCTAGGCTGAGAGGTCTCTCCCTCAGAGTCACAGCAGTAGGGGAACAAAGGAAGCTCTCCAGCCAATCTCAGCTCAGCTCTAATGTGGTCTGCCAGCCAATCAGAATCTCGGTCACAGCAAACTGGACTCCCGGATGCAGCCCTCCCACCTCCTCCACTCACTATCACAGGGCCCGCTAATCTGTGATTGACAGCAGGGTGCACTAACTGGAAACAAGCAAAAGAAAATGGGGTCACAGTCTAAGCAAGGAATGAGCCAACCAAAGGCCAGCATGCTGAATGACTGACAGTGTGGGGAGGGAGGAAGCGCTGGGAACGAGGCTGCCTGCCTGCACTGAGCCTTTGATCGAATGGCTGTCAGACTGCTGCAGAGCTGAGCTAGGAGTCCTAGGATTGGCTAAACCCGTCTTTCAATGAGAGGGAGGGGGATTATTTTACTCACCCCAAAGACGCCCAAAATGCAGATTATAATCCAATTATAAACCTCTGATGAGACTACATGGGTTATAATCGGATTATATTTCTTTATAAACCCAAACTGGCTCCTCATGAGCCAACAGTGGATTATAATTGGATTATAATCCTTTGATGAGCCTGAATTGGCTCCTGATGAGCCCATTTCCGAGGACACTCCCAAAGGAAGACTGCAGCATTGGCTACTTTGCTCACCCCCAGCTATTCTTGCTTTGGCTCAGCCTTTGCCCAGGCCCAGCCTGAGCAAAGTGAGGGCCAAAGAGCTCTCTTGGCATGGGAGGGAAGGAGTCTCCAACGCTGCGCTGATTGTTGGCCTAGGGGGCTCAGCCAATGTTCCCTCTAATTTTTTGTAGGCTGCGTGCGCAAACAAATTTCTTGTGTGCAAATTTGCAGAACTGGTGTGCAAATTTGTGTGCACTCCAGTACATGCAGTCAAACTTGTGAGTGCAACGAAGCAAGTGTGTATAATGCAACTAATAGATTAACTTTATGGTGATGGAAATTATAGTATATATTACAAAACTATATTTGACACATGCTATTTGAAACAGCTTTCTTAAAGCAGCATAAAAATATTCACACTTTCAAATTGTTTTTTGTGCATGCTTTATTTTGTTGTGTGCACAGGTTTCACAACCTGTGTGCGTGCGCACGCACACACGCACAGCTTAGAGGGAACATAGGTCCCAGCCATCACCACTCCACTCAGACACAGGGCCACTGGGCTGCAGACCCCTGACTCTCAAGGTCTTGATCCAGCTCTGAGGACCCCATGTATAAAGAATAAGCATTCCCCACTCCCGCATCTAAAGCAAATTCTAACACTGGTGGAAGGTGACTTCTTCCAAATTTCTGGCTCTAAAAATAACACCAGCTCATACCTTGAAATCTTCAGCTGCTTCCTCTGCAGAAATCACCATGTGATCTCTGTGCTCCTTGGATTTGTCACACACCAGGCACATGGGGATTTGGTCCTCCTTGCAGAACAGTTTTAGAGGCTTCCTGTGTTTCTCGCACACTCCTTCAGTGTCTGCTTCCCTCTCTGATTGCAACCCAAGCCCCCTGGCTTCTTCCACAATATTTCTGAGCTGGCTGTTTGGTTTGAGGTTCCTCTGTGAAAAGGTCTCTCTGCACTGGGGGCAGGAGACTGCCTGGGATCCCTCCCAGCACTGGGTGATGCAAGCTCTGCAGAAACTGTGATCACAGCCTAGAGACACCGGATCCTTAAAATAGTCCAGACAGATGGGACAGGTCATTTCATTCTGGAGAGTTTTTGCTGGATTCGCAGCAGCCATGGCTGATTTTCCAGGAAAGTCACTAGAAGAGAATGCAATGGAGGGAGATTAGTTTCCCTTAACTTCCTTTAAGAAATGGCCTGGGCTGAAACTATGCAGTCATTGGCTGGTTCCTTTGTGGGTGTGCTCTCATGATATTTGGCTCTGTGCTCTGTAAGCTAAAGAACTTCAGAATGAATTGTGATAACTAGTGAAAATTGACACAGAAATACTCCAAAATGTTTCAGCTACCCCACTGCCCTGCAACCGCTCCTCTCATTTGGTCTCTGGTAAAAAATAGAACTAGTCAAAAGAAAACTTACATAATATTCCTTCTGTCAAGTAATGCCCTTTTCTACAAACCTGAATTATCAATGGGAATATGTTCATTTGATGAATGCTATTTTAAACAAGATATTTCAATAAGGTTAACACGGCTCCCTTTGGCTTTTCAGTTGGGAAGAGTTTTGTTTCAAGGTATCTTTCATATTCCATAATTGATTCTAATCTAAAATGTAAGTCAAAATCATAATTACAATTTTATTGACATGAAATATTTCAGTTCCCTCCAAATTCTTAATTTTCATTTAGTGCTGTAGGAAGTGTTTTCTTTCCCTTCTGCTTCAGTACTTTCTTGAATGAAATTATCGAAGTTCAGAAAATTGTATCGTAGACACCTCTTCTAGCAGAGTGTGCTAGTTCTCTTGGCCATTTTCTTCGTTTAATTATATGAATGCTGCAGTCAGATGAGGCAAATGGGTGAATAAGATTTATTTGTATCTTCTGATCTTTAATTGTCATGAGGATATGTGTCTGTGGCTCTACATAAAGGCAAAGATTGAAGTGTGATACAATAAAAAAAAGAATCAAGCCATACTTTCCCAAGCAAAAATAGAAGCAATGGTATCATCTTTTAGACAAAAATCTATTAGCAATTTTCAGCTGCCACAAACTAGAAGGAAGTTTCCAGTAAAGGAGGCAGCTCACATTTTCAGCTCCACATTATGCATCATTGTGTTGCAGTAGCATTTTTTCCTCAACCCAAATTAAGACTTTTTCTTTAAATTTGCACACAAAGTCTGACTAGTTAGAAGCCTGAGCTTTAACGCTGTGAGCTGCTTTTCAAAACCACAAAAGGACTTTCCTTATTTGTGTCCAAATGTAAAATAGAAATTAGCCCCAGCCAGCAAATTGGGACAGAAATCCCCCATTAGCCATAATTGGCTACCTCTGGCCCAGAGCAGGAGGAAAGGAAAAGGTAGGATAGCTGTGTTAGGTCAGCCCCTTGTCACAATTTGCCACTCCACCTGGACCTGGAGGTGAGGAGAGGTAGAGGTCCCACACTATGACAGCAGGCCACATCCATCACAGCCTGATACCCCTGGACCAGCGGATGGGAAGAGGTGACAGGTAGCAAATCATGCTGGGAATGTCACCCCTGAACTTCAGGGTGGGGAAAAGGAGAAACAGCCAATTGTTTCATGGCAGTAGAAGGGAGACAACACACTTGACAGTACCAACCGCTTGGTAGCCAACTGGGAAGCTGCAGGCTCAGGGAATTGGGGATTCCTACCAGAAAAGCCCCCAACTCCGGTGATTTCACAACTTCCAGTATTTCATATTTGTTTGGTTGCCGTGTTGTTGTTGATTTGTGTTAAAGCTCCATGGTCCTTCAAACTTGTGATGAAGGAAAACTTTCCCTTGCTAAAGAAAGGAAGTTTCTAGCCTTGATAGTTAGAGGGAAAAAAATATATATGAAGACATGGCCCTAGTACAGTCTGTAGGTTTAGAGCTAGAAGGCTTTAAAAGAAAACAAACAGATTTAGCTGCAATTAGCATATTTAAATTCTATGGGTTTTTAAAACCATCTCATTCAGTGAAGTGGCAATTTTGGTCATTCATCAGTCTGGCTGTAATGCAGTTTGCTCTCTTTAGTCTGTCTATAACACAGGTAAAGATTATTGTATAGTAAGTGCTTTCACACAGTACAGTATTTATCGCTTTATAGAAAAGTGTTTCTATGTGTTTTCCTAGTTAAATGGTGTTCTCTGCTATGACTGATGGATTGATTATACATGGATTTGCGTTACTTGAAATTGTGTCTTGGTCAATAAACTAAGGTTTGTTTTATATAAAGCAGGGTAGATTTTGGTAAGAGAGTGAAAGTGTGAAAACCTAACTTGTAGTAAAGTTGATGCTTCTCAGTTGCATAGTTAAACTGATGGACCAGAATAAATGACCCTGCAGTGGTCAGGGAAGTGTCCTCATACCTGCAGGATGGAAGTTCCCAGGGTGGCATCGGCAGTTTGGGGGTGCTCACTGGGGGACCATGAGTGACTAGCCAGTGCTCCTGCATTGCCTGGGACCACTAGCACACAGAAGGCTAGTGTGAGGGTCCTGGAGTGGAGTCCACCAAACAAAGCAAAATAAGTTGGAACTCAGGAGTGGGCAATAAGGGAGGCCAAGTGGCACATCTGACCAGACTGCAGGAAGGGAGCATCACACCCCTAATTGCTCCAAGACCCTCCCACCCACAGAATTCTTCTTGACCAGATATACTGAGGAGAAACCACCCCTTGTTCTGTCTAAACACACACTGAATGAGACAGAGAAACCTATACTCCAGTGGATCTAACACCTAGGGAGTCTCTCAGAGCTAGTCCCATCCCCTCAACACCTCCCAGGCACCTACAGCAATTGCTGGGAGGCAGAATAAATCTGAATAACATGTTTTGTATCTCTTTAGCGACCCTTGAATACATTCATTGCCTCTGGGAACAAACAGTTAGCACCAAGTGTCCAGCCACCTCTTGCAGGGCTCAGCTGACGAATTCCTGGTTTAGATATCTCCAGATGGGACAAGGGAAAAAGAATATCCTGAATGGGGGCCATCACAATAAAACCCCAGCTCTCATCTTGGGGACATGTTGATCTATCCCCTTTTGGTGCTGGAGGAACACTACCAAGTAGGAAAGCAAACCCCACCATTCTCCTCCCAGTAACTGAGGTTGGGAAATGAAAATTAACACATGAAGATTGTCTTGCATGCACTACTATAATGTAATTTAGTATAAACGTCTGTCAGATTGAAAAGGAGCTAAACCAGGGCTGGCCAAACTTACGGAACTCAAGAGCCACACAAGTTGATTATTAAATCTTTGAGAGCTGCACTGAGGCATATAGCCATATACTTTTACCTACTCCAAAAATGCTAGATTCAAAGTTCATTGCATACTTTAATTTTATCGTAAGAAGAGGGCAAATACTGATCCTACAAATGCGAGATTCTAATAATTACTTAAGGTTACCATGAAAATTAGGCCTATACAGTAAAAACTTAGCTGCTGCTTGATGTAAAAGACTGCAGGCTAGTGGCAAGTTTTTTAAAATCCTGCCCATGCTGTGCTTCTCCCCACCATCCCTGACCATGCCACCACTTCTCCCCACTGTCTCGACTCCCTCCTGAAATCCTAGGCTGAGGCTGCTTTCCTGAACTGATTTGCTGACATTCTTCTGGGAGCCACACTTTTTCATTCAAGAGCCACATGTGGCTCCCAAGCCACAGTTTGGCCATGCTTGAGCTAAACCACAGCTTCAGTGCCCAGCCCATGGAAAAGACACACAGATTTTGGGAACATTGCTTTTAATGACACAAGAGGAAAATCAATGAGTTGTCTCACTCAGTCATGGTTTATAAATCTGTCTCTTTTCTGTTTCCTTTTCTCCTCCAGTTTCCTTCACACTTTGTTTTTCCTGATCAATGTTCTGGCCCTTATTTCCCATCCCTGGGGGTGCAGAGAGGGAGGAGGAGGAGCTTCCTGGGGTCCTAGAGATAAGGAGCCATGGGGCTGGGTAGATGGGAGTCTTACAGGGTCACAGTGATCCAGCTGTGTGAGGCTAGAGAGGTTTATTATCCTCAGCTGGGGATTTCCCCTCCTTCCTCATCATCTCAGGGACACAGTTGGAACCAGGTTCGTAAACCCACCCAGAACCAGGGGCGGAGTCTCTCCCCAGCGCAAATGCCGAGTGGTAAAGTGAAGATCAAGGCCTCGTCATCAACATCGACAAATGTCACTTGTCCCCGGTAAAAGTCCAGACACACCCGAATCTTCCTGGGGATCCAGCTATTGGGCAGGCGGATCTGAGAGGAGCTGAAATCATGCAAGTGATACTGTGACCTCCTCACAGCCCAGATCCCCACCTCCGAGCCAGGGCTGATCTCTCCCTTTCTCTCCACAGATACACTGGCCACTCCCACACCCCAGTCTTTCCCATCCTGCATCAGTATCTCTACCTCCCAACTGTGCCTCCCCACGGTGAACTCCTCCCGGCCCAGCACACAGGGTGAAGTGTCAAATCTCTCGGGGTTCTCAAGCAATTCCTGCTGTGAGTTCAATCCTTCTAACTCCCAGGCTGTTTCTCGGCGTTTCACACTTCTCCCGTCTTGGGATATGAAGAGCTCAGGATGAGCTGTCTCTGGATCCAAAGTCACCGTCACTGGGGAGAGAATCATAGCATTAGGGGCAGAGCTCAGGCTTGGGGGAGGCTGGAATTAGGGGTGTTCCTGGCTCGGGAACATGTGCCAGGCAGTGCCCCAAATCATCCCTGGGACTGGGGCTGGCCGAGCCTTTTCAACTGTCCCACCTTGCTGTACTCCCAGGAGCACGGCCTGAAAGTAAACTAGGCACTGCAGCGTCTTGGGGGCCTCCCTGCTCCAGAAAAGGCTAGAGCTGGGCAGAGGGGGAAAAGGGGCAGGACTGAAGAGCTGAGCTTGGGCTGGGGTCCAGCCAAAGCGGCATGGGGCCATGTGGTGGCCCGGGGACCCAACGTGTGTGACCCCTGGGCCCGCCTGGTATGGGAACTGCCACCGGGCAAGACCTGCAAGGAACAGGGCAGCGTGCAGAGCACAGCGAGGCACAAGGCATGGGGGACAATGGGGAGCAACACCAGGCGGGGGGTGGGGACCTGTGACCCCAATCTGGTTTTTCTTGGAGCAACGTTCCCATTTCTCACACTCTGGCACCTCTGTTCTGGCTGAGGCACTGCTGTGTTCTGGGAGCTGTCTCTGCCCTAGGCACCTGAGGTCGAGCAGGTCTGTCACTGCCGTTCCTCAGCCTGTTTCTCATTTAGTCATACAGGTTTCATCTCCCAGCTCCCCTGCTGGGGCTGCTCCATTCTCTGCAGCAGCCACGCAGCAAAGAAAGGGGACAGAAGCTTTTCCTGAGCTGGGGAGCAGAAAAGGCAGGTACCAGCTTCAAACCACTCAGGGAGGCTCCTTCCTGTAATTGAGTGTCTGCTTTCAGGCCAGGGAACAGAGAGGAAGAGGCAACATTTGGACAGAGAAATAAATAAAGACCAGAGGGTTGGGGATGGCGTTGGGAGAAGAAAGAATGGAGGGTGACCAGCAGCAGCAGATGAACATCTCTCCAGTCCAGGAAGGAGGGAGCAGCTCCAGTGGGAGATCCCAGCCATGCCCATTGGAAAGGGAGGACGGTGAAGAAAAGCAATGGGGAGGTCAAGGAGAGAGATGTGTCAGCCCTTGGGGCAGAGAGCTCTGTGCGGGGGGCCTGCTCAGTGCAAGTGGTTCTGGTTCTCACCATGGGCATGAATACAACCCAAAAGCTGGCATCGGGTTTGTTGAGTGATATCACCCTTGAACCCTCTTAGCCGGTTGTGGCTGGGGTGGGTTTGGGTTTTAGCTTCATCAGCAATGTCATGAAAACGTTTATTTGGGAATTTTCTGATCTTTTAAAATCTTCACCTGCAAACTTATCCTGTGATCCTACGGATCCCTGTCCTTTTCTCTCCAGTGCAGAGGGCAGAGTGTCTGGAAGGGAAAAGGAGAAAAGAGATGAAATTTCAGGGTTCTGTTGTTAAAAGAGTATTTCCACTCTTTTCTCTCTATATGAGTTGACAATGGTTTTTCATTATCACAGAGGAACAGAAAGAGAGACCCAGAGACACACTCAGGGATTTAACCTAAACTAATCTGAAATCAACTGTTTCCTTTTGCATCCAGGACTGTCCTGACAGTGGAAACAACATCCCTGGAAACCTGACAACCATCCCAGCCCACACAAGCTGTAAGAGATTCACTTTTTCCTCTCACCTTTCAGACTTCAGTTGGTTTGTGTCCTTCACTTATTGCCTTTTGTCATAAGCTGGAGCAGTGGTTCCCGACCGGTGTGCCATGAGAATCTGCAGGGCTCTTCGGAGCCACTGCCTCTGCCATGGGCAGCAACCTCATGCAGCCCTGGACATGTACTCCTTTTTGCCTTGACATCTTCTATCCAGCAGGCATTATTGAAAAAGTTGATTTTGTCCGGCTTTTTGCCAGACCCCAGGGCAGCACTCTAAAAGGGAAAGCACGCGCTGCACTGGGAGGCATTCCCTGTCAGTTCAGGGGGCTGTGGTGAGGGCATGACCTCCACAGGCACCAAGCGGGGAAGGGAATTGTGGCCAGGTTCACTCCTGCCCGCCGCAGCCCCCTGAGCTGGCAGGGAACACATTCTGGGGTGTCGTACTCCAGCATGCTTTTTTTTTAGATTGCTGCCGTGGCATTCAGCAAAAAGCCAGAAGAAAAAAATTTAATTTTTTCACAAATGCCTGCCAGGTGTGACGGTATGGCAGGCATTTGGGGGGGCAGTAGTTGGGGTGGGTGAAGGGGGCCCAAACACATGTGTTCTCCAATGTCCTTCTCTTCATACTTTTCTGTCCTCTTTTCCATTCTTGGTATCTGGTAACCCTAGCCCTATGCAGCCCCAACTGGGAGATTTGCCAAAGCTGGAGCTAGAAGAGGCAGCCCCGTGTGACTTTTGCTTGGTGGTGGTGGGGGTTGAGCCCGAGCCAGTGTTTACAGCAAAGCTGGGACCCAACAGGGACAGCAGGAGCCCAGGTGAGGCCTGCAAGGGGCTGTGAGGGCACAACAAGACCAAGCAGGGTGTTGAGGGCTGGTGTTGACCCGGGTGGACGGGGGCCCTGGCAAGTCCCTGCAGGGGACCTGGCAGGCAGTTGGAGAGATGCAGTGAGCCCCCATTGCTATTTTATGTTTCATGCCACTGCCATGCTCCTTCCCACCCCAGGCTCCCCGACACCCTCTAATTCCCAGGGTCCCCCTTGTCACCCCACATAGCCACTCCTGCCCTTGCTTCCCTTCTTCCCTCTTGCTACCTTTGCCTGCTCCCCACCTGGCCATCTTTCCCTTCTCTTGCCCCTGCTGCCCTGCTACCCCTACCACCCTAAGTAGCAGCATTTCCAAAAACAGGTATCCTTCTCATGAATATTCATGAGATAATTATATTCATTAATTTGTAATACAGGTGTACCACAACATAATTGAAGGCATCAAAGTGTGACATGGCAGAGAAAAGGTTGGGAACCACTGACCTAGAGTCCCAGACCCAGATCACACAAACACTAGCAGAAAAGTAACTTTTCCCCACTTTGGTCTTTTTCACAGTAACAGGATATCAAGAAAATCAAGACTTGAATTTTACACTGTTGGGTCAATTTGCTCAGTCTCTCCACAAACAAGAGAACAATGGGGCCTCATTATCCAGAAGCAGAAATGTGAATAATAAAGAGATCATTTCATCAGTGTGATAACTGAGGCAAGGAAATTCATCTCATCTCCGCCAGCAGCTCCTTTATGGGGCACCAGCTGCTCCACAGGATCCTGATGGACGTCACCCCATCTCTGCCAGGGGCTCCTCCCTTTGCTACTCTCATCCTGGAGCTGGAGAGATCCTTTGGGGTATCTCCCCTCCTTTTTCCTGCCTGAGACCCATGGGAAGCCATGAGAGGCTTTTTGCCATAGGGGAGTGGAGTTTATCTGCCCCAGCTTCTCACTCCACTCATTCCTAGTCTCATATCTCTCCCCACAGGTAGCCTGCCAGGCTTCTTGATCTCATGGCAGAAGCTTCCTGGATCTTTCCCCACTCCTCCTCCCACCCAGAGCTGGGGAATCTTCCTGGACATCCCCTATCCTCACTCCCAGGATGGAGCCAGTACCCAGGTGCCCAGGATTGTTCCACTTCCCACTCGCAACCAAGAGCTGGAGGAAGCCTCCAGGGGCTTCTCACCCTGTCCCAACCTGGAGGAGGTCCAGCTGTCATTCTTTTCAATTTTAGGGCTCCCTGCAGATCAAAATACTCAACGGATGTAAGGAGGCCCTACAGAGGCGATGTACAAAACTACTCCACACTGAGACTGCACTGCCCAGTCTGTGCACACACCTCTCAATGGCTATGACTACACTTAGACGTTATTTCAAATTAAGGAGGCTTACTTCAAAATAACCTTTTTTTTCCTGTCCATGCATGCATTTTGTTATTTCAACTTAAGGGTTTCCTTAATTTGAAATAATGAAGCAGTAATTTGAAAGAATAAAACCTTTTTTATTTAAAATAGTGCATAATTCAAAGTTATTATTTCAAATCAAGCCATTGTAACCCACAAAACAGGCTTAATCTGAAATAATAGCCCTATTCTTTTGCCTGCCTTCCCCTATTTCAAATTAGAGAGTCTACTGAAGACTTGTTCGAATTAATAAAACTCCTACATCATTTCTAATTAGTGAGTCTTCCCCAGATTCCTAATTCGAAATAATAACTTCAAATTAAAGTTGAAGTAGTAATATGGAATTAACTACTTTGAATTAATTTTTTAAGTGTAAGACGTAGCCATGGAGATTATTTTATTACATTGGCAGAGCAAGGAAGTTACATCACCGGAAGAGCATGTGAACTTGTACACCCCCACCTTCACTCGACAAAGCCCTCTAGTGCACCTCTCAACCTCCCTAGGCTTCCCCCTGTTCCCTTGCTAGATCCGTTCTCATACCTTCAAATGTCTTTATAGTCTCCTCTAGAGCAACAGTTTTCTGGGACACATCATTGAGTTCCTTTTCAAATTCAGGAGAAATCACCTCTGGCTCCTGGAACTTCCTCTTCCCACAGCTGGAAAGAAACAATTTCACATGACTTTATTTGATTAGTGGCACTTTTTAAGTCCATCCTAGTGATTTACTTCTCTAATGGGCCTGGAGCGAGAATGCCTCTACTTCTTTCAGCTTCTGGGAAGTTGGAAGAGTGCCCATGCAACCTTCTCCTTGCAAGGACTCATAGATAGCCTTCAGCCTTTTCCTGTAGAGTTCAGCTCTGGAGATAAAAGGGCAATTGAGTCTCTATGTCCAGTTTCCTCCTTGGCTGCTACACCCTGGTAGAGAGAGTCCTGTTTAGGGACATTTGAAAAATATTCATGGCTTTCTGGGATCTATTAATGAACAGAAGGTTCATATATTAATTGTAGAAATACATCCACTAGGAACTAAACTGATGCATAAATGTCTCTGTCCACAGCTTATCCCATCCAGGGTTCCCAACAGTCCTCAATGGGATTCAAAGACTCTTGCTCAGTGCTGGCTGGGCTGAACAGAAACCAATGCCCCAGCGGCGAAAGATCACAGTTCCAGCCCACAACCAAGAGGCAGCCAGTCCCCCTAGATGTGACATCTCTGGACAATAGTAGGGGCCAGTCATTCCCACTGAATTGATAATTCCCAAGTCTTCTATAAGATGGGAATAGCCACAGCATGAAGCTTACCAGGATAATTTTATTCTAAATTTCACCTTCCCCGCACATTTTGTTATAGAGCCCTGAGGAAATGCAATAGTAACATCACTTCCAAGCTCCTTCCCAGTGCTGTCAAATGTGTGGAGAGTGAAAGAGAAATACGTACCTGCTCAAAATACTTCTGACATCCTAGAGGAGAGAGAGAGAAAAGAATTTCAATCCCACTTGACATCCACAGGACAAATCAGAGATTGGATTTCAGGAATGTGGAGACGAAAGGCCAGGCCCAGACCCTAGACCTATGGCTTTGCTGAGCTAATGAGACTTTTCTAGCTCCAGTAACCAAATGCTGTCAGTCTGAAAAAGGACAATATTTCATTTTTCAGGACTGCATATGCTGGCTTCCACTGTGATCCAATTGTTGGGTTTCCATGGCCATGATATTGATATTGATAACTGACCTGTCCCGGTTCTGGGGTGTGGAGTATTTCTAACTCAGTCTCACCTGCAGGAATTCACTTGGTGGCTTCTCACACTTCCCCTCCACCTCACTGATCAGGTTGCTGAGACAGCACGTCTCCGAAGCTAAATTAAGCCCAGAGTGAAGTTCCATTGTTGTCATGTCCCCTTCCAGTGTTCGCAGCTGGGCTTTCAGGAGTTCCTTATGTCTCATTAGGAATTCTTTCAGTTTATAAAACACATACTCAATCTTCTCCATGTCAGTCTCTGATTTACTCTGTAAAGGAAAGTATAAAAATAGGGACAGGTCTGGTTAGGGAAGTGGATGGAGCCAGAAACCCTTTCATGGAGAACTCAGTGTGCCAGAGGGAGCATTTCTTTACCAACTCTAAGTCATGTACTACTGAACAGTAAGCTCTGGTTCCTAGACAGTGCGTTTTCTCACCCTCCTTCCGTTTTGGCTTACTATACAGTAAAAAGATGTTCCCATGTCTGACATGGTTCAAACAGTGCACTGTCGCAGACCCGGGGAATGCAGGTCCAAAGCTGGGGGATGCAGGGCTCAGCACTAAAGCTGACATTTTCTGCCCTACAGTTTTTCTCCAGCAAAAATGCAGCTATGTTAACAATGAAATGCTGAGCAACCCTATTTCCAACCTATTATTAATTCAGGTTCATAATGATCACCTACAAAAGTCTCATCTATTCTCTTCTCTCCATTCAATTTCATTTTCACAAGTTTTTCTTTCTCTTCCCTCAGTGTCTTCAGAAGGCCCTGCATCTTTTCCTAGAAAAGAAATAGAAAATGATTTGAGTGGTATTATTTCTATTTAAGGAGACAGAGCAGTCAGTGGGGGATAGGGAAATGTCTTCTCCAACATAAACACATTACTTATGATTGGAAATCCCAGCACATTTACAGTATCAGATACACCAAGGAAGTGAGCTCATATTAATGAACCCCAGGAGTACTTTATTTTAGGCTTCTTGAAATTGTTTGACCTGGTTTCTCCACTGATGTCTGCTAACAGGAAACTGAGAACAGAGCCTGGGATTTTTCTTTCACCCCACAAAATAGCCTGGTTTTGAGAATGTTTAACTAACAAATTTGGCTGTGTGTACACTGGCCATTTAGTTCAAATTAAGGAGGCTTATTCAGACTAAGTTTGCCCAAGTCTACACTAGATTTTCATTAGTTTTACTTAAGGAATTCTTTAATTCAAACTCCTGAATGCTTAGTGCAAATTACTAAATCCTGCCGGTTATCTTGAACTAAGCCCTTAGTTCAATTGTTGCGTCTGACTAAGGATGATGGAGACCAGATGATGGAGCGCTGTCTGTATCCCCTTTGTTCTTTTTCTCAAGGCACTGAGGGTCCTCACAACGTTTAAAAGTAATCTCAGAGTCCCACTGGAAACCTTCATCTCCCTCTGGGTCCAGGAGGTTTCGTGCGGCATCTTTCTCTCCTAAATGGCCTTGCTTAATTGTCAGTCAGAGACAGCATGGTCTAGTGGTTAGGGCCCTACCCTGTGCTTTGGGAGGCCTTAGGTCTAGTCCCTGCTCCATCAGTGACCTGTCTAATAACCTTGATAACTCTAGTCCCTACTCTGTGCCTCAGTTACCCCTCCCAGCCATGGTCTATCTTGTCTATTTACACTGCAGCCTGCTCACAGCAGGGATTATCTGGAGCAGCAGGAACATGGGATTTATTGCCCTGCAGGCTGCTACAAGTGGGGAGGGTAGACAATGTCTTTCCCTGCCCAACACACACAGGCTGGATTATCGGGGGACAGGGGCTGCACCCCTTGGGCTAAAAGGGGGCCCCACAATAATCAGACCCAGTGATCCTGATGCTGGTGCAGAGGCAGAGACTGGCCAGGGGCACGAGCCAGATTGGGTAGGGTGGTGGAGGGATGGATCTTTAGAGCTGCTTTCCCCCAGGCAATCTCCAAAAGCCACCCATGTGCAGACTTCCAAAGAGGCAGCTGGGTTAGTCTAGTCCAGCAAAAAATCAAGGAGGCCTGTGACACTTAAGGACTGACAGATTTCTTTTTTGCATGAGCTTTCATGGGACAAAATCCCACTTCATCAGATGCTTTGAAGAGGGGAGAACTAGAGGGAGCGAGTCCCCATCGCTGGGTGACAGCTGGGCTGGGGGCCCTGGATCAGCAGCACGGCCCTGGAGGGGGGTTTCTTTACCCCACTGGCTAAACCTTAGGATGATTCTCCAGGGCCACATTTTTTATGGCGGGAGCTTTTCAAGAGTTTCTGAGCAAACTAGTGAGGCCTGAAATGCTGAGAGGAGGCTTGACTCAGGTCTGTCTGGAGCTACAGAAAATCTCAAAGCCAGGGAAGCTGGGTTTCCTGAGGCTCTGGCCGTAAAAATAAACCCGGGTCCCACCTTGTATTCCTCAGCTGCTTCATCTGCAGGAATCACCTTGTGATCTCTGTGCTCCTTGGATCTGACACACACCAGGCAGATGGGGACTTCATCCTCTTTGCAGAACAGCTTTGGAGGCTCCCTGTGTTTCTCACACAGTCTTTCATCCTCTGCTTCCTTCTCCGCTTGTGACCTGAGTCCTCTGGCTGCCTCCACAATATTCCTGAGCAGCCTGTTGGGCTTGAGTTTCCTCCGGGGAAAAGTCTTTTCGCACTGAGGGCAGGAGACAATCTGGTATCCCTCCCAGCAGGGAGTGATGCAGGCTCTGCAGAAATTGTGATCACAGCCTAGGGACACCGGATCATTAAAATACTCCAGGCAGATGGAACAGGTCGCTTCAGTCTGGAGAGTCTGGGCTGGCTTCACAGCAGCCATGGCTGAGAGTGCGGGAAGAAGAGGAGAGATCTTCACTGCTGAATGGCTGAAACTTTTCAAAGGGATTGGGTGGTTTCTCTCTGGGTGGGGTCTGATGAGATTTGGTTTCATGTTCTTAAGGGAGAGAAGCTTGCGATGGCATGTGATGACTTGTGCAAATCGAGCGAGAATTGCTGCAAAATGTTGCCCTGCAACCTCTCCTGCAATTTGCTCTTTCTTTAATATTAAGGCTTGTCAATAAAAAAAAACAAACCACTTTTGATAGAACAGTTTTTCTGTCTAACAATTCCATTTTGTTGAAATTAGAACTCCGTGGGCATCTGTCCCGTTTGACTTTTTTCCTGAAAAACGAGAAATTTCAGTAAGGCTAAAACATTCATGGCAGCTTTTCAGTCAGACACAGTTCTCTTTCAGTGTTTATTTTATAATATAATAGAAAATGAAAGTCAAAATCAGAATAGAACCACATAATTTTGTTGAAATGAAATATTTCCATTCCCCCCAAAATATTTATTTTTATTTAGCAGTGTAGGAAGATTTTTCCCATTCTTTTTAAGCACAGAAAAGGAAAATGAAATTGTTATTAAAGTTCAGTGAATTGTGGTGTAGATATCTCTTCTAACAGAGTGTGCTAACGATCCTAAATGTTCCTGATTTGTTTCTGTAATTATATGGATGCTGCAGCATGGGATGAGAAAATGTGGAGAATAAAATTTATTTTTATCTTCAGTTATTTAATTTGTCATGAGGATAAGTCTCTGTGGCTCTCCATAAATGCAAACATTGAGGAATGAAAAAATAAAATAAAAGAATCAAGCCATATTTTTCCCAGCAAAAAATAGAAGTAACAATATTAATTTTTAAAAAGGAATCTATTAGCTACCTTCAGCTGCTGTGTTACAGTAGCACTCCCCCCCCCCCCCCCCGCCCCCAGATCATATTGAGAACTCTTTTTCTTTAAATTCACACACACAGTCTGATTCGTTAGAAGCCTGAGGTTTAATGTTCTGGGATGCTTTTCCAAACCACAAAAGGATTTTCCTTATTTGAGTCCAAAGGTAAAATAGAAGTTTCCCACCAATAGAAAATTGGGATAAAAATGCCCCATCTGTCATAATTTACCACCCTGGTCCAGAGCAGAAGGAATGGGAGAGAGTTGGACACAGGGGCATTGCTGGTGCAGGGCACGTGCCCCGAGCCCCAGTGCCAGTGCCTTGGATCTCCGGCCCAATCGGGCCAGAGATCCGGGGCCCAGCCGCCTGCGTCCCCAGCGGCCCCGTCCCCAGCTGGGGATCCGGGACCTGGCTGCTGGTGGCCGCAGTGGCCCCATCCCTGGCCGGGGATCTGGGGCCCGGCCACCAGTGGCCCCGTCCCTGGCCAGGGATTCAGGGCCTGGCTGCTGGCAGCAGCAGCAGCCCCGTTCCTCACTGGGGATGTGGGGTCTGGCTGCCTGCGTTGGCACCTGTCCCTGGCCCTGGCCAGGGTGCGGGGCCTGCGGGGCGGGGGCAGGGCCTGTGCCCCGGGTCCCACCCCCCCCGACAGCCACCCCCCTAGGTTGGACAACTGGGCTAAGCCACCCGCTTGTCACACTTCGCCCCCTCCACCTGAAGTGGCCTATGGGGAAAGGCAGAGGTCCCACACTGTGACAGCAGACCACCCCCCCATCATGGCCTTATACCCCTGGGCCAGCAGAGATGACAAATAGCAAATTGTGCTGGGAATGCTCCCTGTGATGGAGGACAGAAGCAGCTGATTGTTTCATGGCAGTAAAAGGGGAACAACTTAGATGAGAGTAACAACCACCAATTGCCATTTGGGAACTGTGGGTTACTTACCAGGAACTGTCGTTGTTCGAGATGGACTGCTCACATACATTCAGTTAGAAGCGTCCACATGCCGCAGTGCGCAATAGCTCAGAAAGTCTTTAACCTTGGCTTGTCAGATCAGGGCACATGGCCAATGCTCCCTCTTTGCCACAGCCACGGCTATATAGGTGACTGTGACCCTGACTCTCCCAGTCCCTTATTCCCCCACTAACTCCGGTTAGCGGGCACATTGGGAGGGATCTGAATGTATGTGAGCAGCCCATCTTGAAGAAGGACAGTTCCTAGTAAGTAACCCACCGTTCTTCTTCAAGCGTTGGCTTGCATCATTCAGTTACAATGATAACTAGCTATACCCAAGGATGTTAGGAGGAGTTATGGCTTGCCCACACTAAGTACTGTTCTGTCCAATGTGGCATCCTCTCTAGTCTGTTGGACGATAGCTTCTTGCATCATGAAGGTATGCACTGACAAAGCCTGGGCCCTGGTAGAATGAGGCCTGACGTTCCCTGGGAAGGGCATATTTGACCTTCTATAGCAGTCTTTGATAGAGTTTACTATCCACCTGGAGACGCAATGTGACGACACCAGGAGACCTCTTTTACATTTGGTGACTGCCACAAAAAATTGTGGAGTCCAGCAGAATGGATGTTTGCGCTCAGTATATGTTAGGAGCACTCTCTTCACATCCAGGGTGTGCCACCTCCTCTGGTTCTCCAGAACCTGAGGATCTGGAAAAAATACTGGCAAACAAATGTCCTGATTAAGGTGAAGAGGGGAAACCACCTTAGGAAGGAAGGATGGGTGTGGATGGAGCACCACTTGATCAGGGAAGAACCTCATATATGGCGATCCTGAGGAAAGGGCCTTCATTTTGGAGACCCTCCTAGCCCATGGTAATTGCCATCAAGAAGGTTACCTTCCAGGCAAGGGACCAGTAAGGTACGCAAGTCCAAGGGTTTATAAGGAGGCTCTTAGTCCATGGAGCACCACGTTAAGATCCCATTGAGGGCTAGGTTTACAGGGTTGTGGGAAGACTCTTTTGAAACCCTTCAAAAATCTAGTAGAAGTAGGATTGGAGAAAATAGGGACACCATCCGTCTTCCCTTGAAGGGCTAAAATTGCTGCTAGATGGACTAGATGGAAAGGAGGACAGGGAAGTACAAAAAGGAGGACATTGGAGGACATATGGAAAAAATGCAGTATTAATATATTCTTTTTTTAGGGGGCCCTGGAACACTTCCCCCTAAAAATGTGTTCCTGGGCATTCCAGCATACTTTAACCCCTGTAAGGGGAAAGCCAGACAAAGTCCTGTATTTTTAAAATGCTGATGGGATAGAGGACATCAAGGTAAAAAGGAGGACATGTCCTCTTTTTTGGCTGACATTTGGTAATCCTAGCCAAGGGGGAGCTGGCTGGGGATATGCCCCACCCCCCACCCGGGCTCTGGGCCAGGCCAGTGGCCAGGCTGGAGGGGATGGGGGAGCTGGGGATCCAGTACTATTCCTGGGTCCCAAGTCACACTGGGCTGGAAGGGGGGCAGATAGCTATGGGGTCATGCCCCTCTGGGCCCTGGTTCATGCTGGTGGCCAGGCGAGAATGGGGCCATCACAATAAAACCCCAGCTCTCATCTTAGGGACATGTTGATCTACCCCCTTTTGGTACTGGTGGAACACTACCAAGTAGGAAAGCAAACCCCACCATTCTCCTCCCAGTAACTGAGGTTGGGAAATGAAAATTAACACATGAAGATTGTCTTGCATGCACTACTATAATGTAATTTAGTATAAATAGCTGTCAGATTGAAAAGGAGCTAAACCATAGCTTCAGTGCCCAGTCCATGGAAAAGACAACACAGATTTTGGGAACATTGCTTTTAATGACACAAAAGTAACATCAATGAGTTGTCTCATTCAGTGATGGTTTATAAATCTCTGTCCCTTTTCTGTTTCCTTTTCTCCTCCAGGTTCCTTCACACTTTGTTTTTTCTCATCAGTGTTCTAGCCCTTATTTCTCATCCGTGGAGCTGCAGAGAGAGAGGAAGAGCTTCCTGGGGTCCTAGAGATAAGGAGCCAGGAGGCTGGGTATATGGGAGTCTTGCAGGGTCACAGTAACTCAGCTGTGTGAGGCTAGAGAGGTTTATTATCCTTAACTGGGGATTTCCCCTCCTTCCTCCGTCCCCACCATCTCAGGGGCACAGTCGGAACCGGGTTTGTCTGCCCACCCAGAACCAGGGGCGGATTCTCTCCCCAGCGTGAATGTCCAGTGGTAAAGTGAAGATAAGAGCCTCGTCATCAGCACTGACAAACGTCACCTGCTCCCGGTAAAAGTCCAGACACACCCGGATCTTCCTGGGGATCCAGCTATCCGGCAGGGGGATCTGAGAGGAGCTGAAAGTACAGAACTGATATTCTGACCGCCTCACAGCCCAGATCCCCACCTCAGAGCTAGGGCTGATCTCTCCCTTTCTCTTCACAGATGCTTTGGCCACCCCAACAGCCCAGTCTTGCCCATCCTGCAGATCCACCTCCACCTCCCAACTGTGTCTCCCCGAAGCAAACCGCTCCCGGCCCAGCACACAGGGTGATGTGTCAAATCTCTCAGGGTTCTCAAGCAATTCCTGCTGTGTGTCCCCTCTTTCATCATCCAGGTGTGCTTGTGGGCATCTCACACTTCTCCCATCCTGGGATATGATGAGCTCAGGATGAGCAGTCTCTGGATCCAGAGTCACTGTCACTGGGGAGCGAATCAGAGCATTAGTGGCAGAGTTCAGCCCTGGGGTAGGTGTAGCAGAGGGGAGCCGTTAGTCAGCCGCCAAGAGGCAGCTGAGCGCCCGCACTCTCCCTACTGGCCAGAGACAGCCCAGCAGAGCGGCCGGGGCCGGAACCAAAGGGGAGGGCGCTGGGAGCCGGAGGACTATAAAAGAGAGCGGACCCAGCAGCCATGGAGGGAACCCAGAGGGAGATGGTTGCCACTCCTGGCAGATCTCCCTCCACCAGGAGGAAGGGAGGCTGACAGGCAACCAGACTTCCCACCCGCAAAGGGTCAGAGCAAGGAACCTTGGGCAACGGTACCCCTGGAGAAGACTCCTCCCGGGGAGGACCTCGACGAGCTCCCTTCTGCAGAGAGCCTGAGCCCTGTGGACCAGCCCGATGCCGGGGAGGACCTGGAGGAGCTCCCTTCCGCTGAGGACAGCGAGCCCGCCCTTCTGGACTCGTGCGACCCGGAGGAGCTGCCGTTGGCCAAGGGGGCCGAGTTTCCAGCCCTGCTGCCTGAAGATAGTGAGGGCCTGATGGGTATACCCTGGGGGTCCTATCCAGAGGATTGCGAGGATGGCGTGCCCCAGGTCTCGCCGGGCAAGGGAAGGAAGTAGTCCAGGGACAATTGTAAGTCGGTGGGTTTCGGCAGGAGCCCCACTGACACGGTGGTGCTTCGTGTGGTCACTGCTAGGGCCCTGGGCTGGAACGCAGTGGAGCGGGCGGGCCTGCGTTTGCGTTCCCCTTCCCTTCCCTGCTACCCGCCAGACTACCTCTTGGTTTGCCTTACCCCCAGCCGGGGTTGAAGGCCCGAACTTGCTACCTGTTGGTTTGCCTTACCCCCAGCCGGGGTCGAAGGCCCGAACTTGCTACCTGTTGGTTTGCCTTACCCCAGCTGGGGTCGAAGGCCTGAACTTATGAACGGATTGCTTGCCTCGCCCTGACGAGGCGAGGACCCGACAACAGTAGGCTAGAGTTAGGGGTGTCGTTGGCCTTGGGAACATGTGCCGGGCAGCATCCCAAACCATCCCTGGGAGTGGGGCTGGCTGAATGCCCCACCCTGCTGTGCTCCCATGAGCATGGTGAGAAACGTAAGCCAGGCACTGCAGGGTCTTGGGGGGCCTCCCTGCTCCAGAAAAGGCTAGAGCTGGGTAGAGGGGGAAGAGAGGCAGGACTGAAGAGCTGAGCTCTGGCTGGGGTCCAGACAAAGAGGCATGGGGCCATGTGGTGGCCCGGGGACCCAACCATGTAGCCTCCCCTAGGCCCACATGCTATGGGAATTGGCACCGGGCAAGACCTGCAGGGAACAGGGCAGCGTGCAGAGCACAGTGAGGCACGGGGTATAGGGGACCATGGGGAGCAACACCAGGCTGGGGGTGGGGATCTGTGACCCAAATCTGATTTTCTTTGGAGCATTGCTGCCATTTCTCCCACTCCAGCAGCTCTGCTCTGGCTGGGATACTGCTGCATTCTAGGAGCTATCTCCGCCCTGGACATCTGAGGCTGAGCAGGGCTGTCACTGCCTTTTCTCAGCCTGTTTTTCATTCGGTCATAGAGGCTTCATCTCCCAGTTCTCCTGCTCGGGCTGCCCCATTCCCCACAGCCAAAACACAGCAAGAAAGGGGACAAAGGCTTTTAGTGGAGGGCAGAAAACAGAGGTACCAGCTTCAAAAGACTCAGGAAGGCTCCTTCCCCTAATTCAGTGTCTGCTTTCGGGCCAGGGAACAGAGAGGAAGAGGCAACATTTGGACAGAGAAATAAAGACCAGAGGTTTGGGGGTGGCTTTGTGGGGGGAGCCCATCCCCAGCCCAGAGAGATGGGAAGGTGCCCAGCAACAGCAGACAAATAGCTCCCCAGTTCATGAAGGAGGGAGCAGCTCCAGCGGGAGAGCCCAGCCATGGCCATTGGAAAGGGAGGACAGTGAAGAAAAGTGATGGAGAGACCCCCTGCATCTAGGTCAAGGAATGGGATATGTCAGCCCTTGGGGCACAGAGCTCTGTGCGGAGGCTGCTCAGTGTGAGTGGTTCTGGTTATCACCATGGGGACGAGTACAGCCCAGAAGTTGGTGTCAGGTTCATTGAATGATTCACCCTTGAACCCCCTTAGCCTGTCATGGCTGGCTTGGGTTTGGTTTTAGCTTCTTCAGCAATGTCATGAAAACGTTTGCATGGGAATTTTCTGATATTTTAAAAATAATTTTTACCTGCAAACTTATCCTGTGATCCTAGGGATCCCTGTCCTTTTCTCTCCAGTACAGCGGACAGAGTGTCTGGAGGGAGAAAGGAGAAAAGAGATGAAATTTCAGGGTTCTGTTGTTAAAAAAAGTATTTCCACTCTTTTTTCTCTCTACATGAGTTGACAGTGGTTTTTCATTATCACAGAGGAACAGCAAGACCCAGAGACACACTCAGGGACTTAAGATAAACTAATCTGAAATCACCTGTTTCCCTTTGCATTCAGACATCTCCCAATATTGAAATCAACATCCCTGGAAGCCTGACAACCATCCCAGCCCACACAAGCTGTGAGATTCACTTTTTCCCCCCATTTTTCAGATTCCAGTTGTTTTGTCACCTTCACTTATCACCTTTTGTCATAACCTAGAGTCCCAAACCCAGATCACACAAACACTTTGGCAGATGCAGAAGGTCCTGGGTTCAAGCCCCAGGGGGCTGGACTTGATGATCTCATGAGGTCCCTTCCAACCCTATGATTCTATTCTAAAAGTACCTTTGGTCCTTTTCTCAGTAACAGGATATCAAGAAAATCATGACTTGACTTTTACGCTGTTGGGTCAATTTGCTCAGCCTCTCAGCAGGCAGGCAGACCAATGGGGCCCCATCGTCCAGAGGCAGGAAGGTGAATAATAATAAAATCATTTGATCAGTGTGAAAACTGAGGCTGCGAAAGGTATCTTATCTCTGTTGGCAGCACCCTTATGGGGGACCAGCTGCTTCAAAGGATCCTGATGGACACCAAACCCGTCCACCAGGAACTCCTCCCTTTGCTACTCTCATCCTGGAGCTGGAGAGATCCTTTGGGGGTATCTCCCCTCCCTTTTCCTGCCTGAGACCCATGGGAAGCTATGAGAGGCTTTTTGCCATAGGGGAGTGGAGTTTATCTGCCCTGGCTTCTCACTCCACTCATCCCTAGTCTCATATCTCTCCCCACAGGCAGCCTGCCAGGCTTCTTGACATGGCAGAAGCTTCCTGGATCTTTCCCCACTCCTTTTTCCACCCAGAACTGGGGAATCTTCCTGGACATCTCATATCCTCATTCCCAGGCGGGAGCCACTATCCAGTTTACCAGGGTTGTTCCACTCCCCACTGCCAACCAAGAGCTGGAGGAAGCCTCCAGGGGCTTTTCACCCTGTCCCAACCTGGAGGAGGTCCAGCTGTCATCCTTTTCAATTTTAGGGCTCCCTGCAGATCAAAATACTCAACGGATGTAAGGAGGCCCTACAGAGGCGATGGGCAAAACTACTCCACACTGACACTGCATTGCCCAGTCTGTACCCGCACCTCTCATGGCTATGACTACACTTAGAAGTTACTTCAAATTAAGGAGGCTTACTTCAAAATAACCTTTTTTTTCCTGTCCATGCATGCATTTTGTTATTTCAACTTAAGGGTTTCCTTAATTTGAAATAATGAAGCAGTAATTTGAAAGAATAAAACCTTTTTTATTTAAAATAGTGCATAATTCAAAGTTATTATTTCAAATCAAGCCATGAACAGGCTTAATCTGAAATAATGGCCCTATTCTTTTGCCTGCCTTCCCCTGTTTCAAATTAGAGAGTCTATTGAAGACTTGTTCGAATTAATAAAACTTCTACATCATTTCTAATTAGCGAGTCTTCCCTGGATTCCTAATTCGAAATAATAACTTCAAATTCAAGTTGAAGTAGTAATTTGGAATTAACTACTTTGAATTAATTTTTTAAGTGTAAGACATAGCCATGGAGGTGATTTTATTACATTGGCAGAGCAAGGAAGTTACATCAGCGGAAGAGCATGTGAACTTGTACACCCCCACCTTCACTCGACAAAGCCCTCTAGTGCACATCAACCTCCCTAGGCTTCCCCCAGTTTCCCCTGCTAGATCCATTCTCATACCTTTGAATGTCTTTATAGTCTCCCTTAGAACAACAGTTTTCTGGGGCATATCACTGAGTAGCTTTTCAAATTCAGGAAAATCCACCTCCGGCTCCTGGAACTTCCTCTTCCCACAGCTGGAAAGAAACAATTTCACATGACTTTATTTGATTAGTGGCACTTTTTAAATCCATCCTAGTGATTTACTTCTCTAATGGGCCTGGAGCGAGAATGCCTCTACTTCTTCCAGCTTCTGGGAAGTTGGAAGAGTGCCCATGCAACCTTCTCCTTGCAAGGACTCATAGATAGCCTTCAGCCTTTTCCTGTAGAGTTCAGCTCTGGAGATAAAAGGGCAATTGAGTCTCTATGTCCAGTTTCCTCCTTGGCTGCTACACCCTGGTAGAGAGAGTCCTGTTTAGGGACATTTGAAAAATATTCATGGCTTTCTGGGATCTATTAATGAACAGAAGGTTCATATATTAATTGTAGAAATACATCCACTAGGAACTAAACTGATGCATAAATGTCTCTGTCCACAGCTTATCCCATCCAGGGTTCCCAACAGTCCTCAATGGGATTCAAAGATTCTTGCTCAGTGCTGGCTGAGCTGAACAGAAACCAATGCCCCAGCAGCGAAAGATCACAGTTCCAGCCCACAACCAAGAGGCAGCCAGTTCCCCTGGATGTGACATCTCTGGACAATAGTGTAGGTCTGTCATTCCCACTGAATTGATAATTCCCAAGTCATCTATAAGAGGGGAATAGCCACAGCATGAAGCTTACTGGGATAATTTTATTCTAAATTTCACCTTCCCCGCACATTTTGTTATAGAGCCCTGAGGAAATGCAATAGTAACATCACTTCCAAGCTCCTTCCCAGTGCTGTCAAATGTGTGGAGTGAACGAGAAACACGTACCTGCTCAAAATACTTCTGACATCCTAGAGGAGAGAGAGAGAAAAGAATTTCAATCCCACTTGACATCCACAGGACAAATCAGAGATTGGATTTCAGGAATGTGGAGACGAAAGGCCAGGCCCAGACCCCAGACCTATGGCTTTGCTGAGCTAATGAGACTTTCCTAGCTCCAGTAACCAAATGCTGTCAGTCTGCAAAGGACAATAGCCATTCACATTTTAGGACTGCATACGCTGGGTTATGCTGTGATCCAACTGCTGGGTTTCCATGGCCATGATATTGATAACTGACCTGTCCCGGTTCTGGGGTGTGGAGTATTTCTAACTCAGTCTCACCTGCAGGAATTCACTTGGTGGCTTCTCACACTTCCCCTCCACCTCACTGATCAGGTTGCTGAGACAGGAAATTTCCTCAAGGAATCTAGAGGAATAGTTGCTACTCTTATACATAATTTCGTATTCCAGCTCTTGCAGCGGGCTCAGGAGGAGTGTCATTTGTCCGTCCAGGAATTCATTCAGATTATTAAACACATACTCAATCTTCGCCATCTCGGTCTCTGATTTACTCTGTAAAGGAAAGTAGAAAAACAGGGGCAGGTCTGGTCAAGGACATGGATGGAGCCAAAAACCCTTTCATGGAGAACTCAGTGTGCTAGAGGGAGAATTTCTTTACCAACTCTAAATCATATACTACTGAACAGTAAGCTCTGATTCCTACACAGTGCATTTTTTTCATGCTCCTTCCATTTTGGCTTAATATACCGTAAAAGGATGTTCCCATATAGAACCCTGCAAATCTGCAGATATCCGCCTTATATCCACATTCATGGATATCCGCGGACCATTTCTTGCGGATGCAGGTCGGATACGGATCCACTTTTTTGTATCCGCGCAGGGCTCTATTCTCATGTCTCATATGGTTCAGTCAGTGCACTGTCGCAGACCTGGGGGATGCAGATCCAAAACTGGGGGCGCAGGGCTCAGCACTAAAGTTGACATTTTCTGCGCTACAATTTTTCTTCTGCAAAAATGTAGATATGTCAACAGTGTAATGCTGAGCAACCCTCCTTCCAACCCATTACTAAATCAGGTTTGTAATGAAGACCTACAAAATTCTCCCGGTATCTCTTCTCTCCGTTCAATTCAATTTTCACAAGTTTTTCTTTCTCTTCCCTCAGTGTCTTCAAATGGCCCTGAATCTTTTCCTAGGAAAATAAAACAGAAAACAATGTGTGGTGTTATTTCTATTTAAGGAGACAGAGCAGTGAGTGGGGGGGATAGGGTCATGTCTTCTCCAACATAAACACATTACTTATGATTGGAAATCCCAGCACATTTACAGTATCAGATACACCAAGAAAGTGAGCTCATATTAATGAACCCCAGGAGTACTTTATTTTAGGCTTCTTGAAATTGTTTGACCTGGTTTCTCCACTGATGTCTGCTAACAGGAAACTGAGAACAGAGCCTGGGATTTTTCTTTCACCCCACAAAATAGCCTGGTTTTGAGAATGTTTAACTAACAAATTTGGCTGTGTGTACACTGGCCATTTAGTTCAAATTAAGAAGGCTTATTCAGACTAAGTTTGCTCAAGTCTACATTAGATTTTCATTAGTTTACTTAAGGAATTCTTTAATTCAAACTCCTGAAGGCTTAGTGCAAATTACTAAGTCCCCCTGGTTAGCTTGAACTAAAAGCCCTTAGTTCAATTGTTAGTTCTGACTAAGGATAATGGAGACCAGGACTAACCCATAGTTTGGATTTATTAAGAGCAGTTAGTTTGAAATAACAAGGTGAACTAATATTACTCCACTTTGCTAAGTCAAACAAGTTTTGGTTTAGTTTGAACTGACAGATTTTTTTTTTTCATGAGCTATCATGGGAGAAAATCCCACTTTGTCAGATGCTTTGATGAAGGGGGATCTGGAGGGAGCCAGTCCACACTGCTGGGCGCCAGCTGGTCTGGGGGCCCTGGAAATGCTCCCCAACACTGGTGGGGCAAGGCAGCCCCACCCCTGCCTGGTCATGGGGGTTTCTCACCCCACTGGCTAAGCCTTAGGCCCAGTACTCTCCCCAGGACTTGAAATTAGGTGGGGTGTAGGGGGTGGTTGGAGGGAGTGAGGGATGCTCACTAATTTAGTATAACACTGCTACTAGCTGATAAGTGGGGGATGTTGGGACATTTGGTGGGGTGCATGGGGGGGGTAAGGGAAATCCCTGCTTAGTTCATATTTTCAGGGGCACCCTTCTCCTGCAGAAACCTTTCAAGAAATCCCGAGCAACCTAGTGAGGTGTGAAATCCTGGCCTCAGGTCTGTCTGGAGCTACAGAAACTCCTAACACTAGGGAAGCTGGGTTTCCCAAGGCTCTGGGTGTAAAAATAACACTGGCTCCTACCTTGTATTCCTCAGCCGCTTCATCTGCAGGAATCACCGTGTGATCTCTGTGCTCCTTGGATGTGTCACACACCAGGCAGATGGGGACTTCATCCTCTTTGCAGAACAACTTTAGAGGTTCCCTGTGTTTCTCACACAGGTCCTCTGCTTCCCTCTCTGCTTGTGTCTTGAGTCCTCTGGCTGCCTCTACAATATTCCTGAGCAGCCTGTTGGGCTTGAGTTTCCTCCGGGGAAAAGTCCTTCTGCACTGGGGGCAGGAGAGAGTCTGGGATCCGTCCCAGCAGTGAGTGATGCAGGCTCTGCAGAAATTGTGATCACAGCCTAGGGACACTGGATCGTCAAAATACTCCAGGCAGATGGGACAGGTCGCTTCAGTCTGGACAGTTTGGGCTGGATTCACAGCAGCCATGGCTGAGAGTGCGGGAAGAAGAGGAGAGATTTTCACTGCTGAATGGCTGAAACTTTTCAAAGGGATTGGGTGGTTTCTCTCTGGGTGGGGTCTGATGAGATTTGGTTTCATGTTCTTAAGGGAACTTGTGCAACTTGAGAGAATTGCTGCAAAATGTTGCCCTGCAACCTCTCCTACAATTTGGTCTCTTTAATAGTAAGCCTGGTCCATTAAAATAAAACACGTCTGATAGAACAATTTTTCTGTCTAATAATTCCATTTTGTTGAAATCAGAACTCCATGGGAATCTGTCCCGTTTGACTTTTTTTCTGAAAAATGAGAAATAGCAATAAGGCTAAAACGTTCATGGCAGCTTTTCAGTCAGACACAGTTCTGTTTCAGTGTTTATTTTGTAATAGAAAATGAAAATCAAAATCAGAATAGAACTGCATAATTTTGTTGAAATGAAATATTTCCATTCCCCCAACATATTTATTTTTATTTAGTAGAGTAGGAAGAGTTTTCCCATTCTTTTTAAGTGCAGAAGAGAAAAATGAAATTGTATTAAATTTCAGTAAATTATAATATAGATATGTCTTTTAGCAGAGTGTGCAAATGATCCTGAATGTTCCCGATTTGTTTCTGTAATTATATGGATGCTGCAGCATGAAATGAGAAAATGTGGAGAATATTTAATTTGTCATAAGGGTGTATCTTTCTGGCTCTGCATAAATGCAAACATTGAGGAATAAGAAAAGAAAAAAATCAAGCCACACTTTCCCTAGCAGAAAATAGAAGTAACAAGATGGATTTTTAGCAAGAAATCTATTAGCTACCTTCAGCTGCCAGAGGCCAGAAGAAAATTACTAATAAAGGAGCCACTCACATTTTCAGCTTCATATTAGATTCCTGTGTTGCAATAGCATGTTTATTTTTTTTCTCAGATCAAACTGTAAACTCTTTTTCTTTAGATTTGTACACACAGTCTGATTGGTTAGAAGCCTGAGTTTTAATGCTCTGGGATGCTTTTCAGACCACAAAAGGCTTTTCCTTATTTGTGTCTAAATGTAAAATAGAAGTTACCCACCAATAGCAAATTGTGACAGAAATGCCCTATCTGTCATAATTTACCACCCTGGTCCAGACCAGAAGGAATCGGAGAGGTCAGACAACAGTGCCAGGCCAGCCGCGGACCAGCAGGTGGGGAGAGGTGACAGGTAACAAATTGTGCTGTGGAAGAATCAGAGCATTAGGGACAGAGCTCAGCCCAAAGGGAGGCTGGGAGCAGGGGTGCCCCTGGCCCTGGGAAGACATGACAGGCAGTGCCCCAAGCCACACCAGAAAGTGGGGCCGGCAGTGTCTTTTTAAATCTCCCACTCTGCTGAGCTCCCAGGCACATGCCCCAAGGTGCAGCTGGTCTGGAAATGCAAAGCAGACACCACAGCATCCAGGGGCTCCCAAATCCAGCAAAGGTACTTGCCGGGCGGGGTGGGGGGGGGACCTAAGAAGCTAAGCTCAGGTCTCTGGGCCAAAAGAAAGTGCATGGGGCTGGGAGGAAGCCCCCCGGCCCGCCTGGAGCAGGGCTGGGTTCAAAGACACCCGGTGATCAGAGCCAGGCATGGAGGCTATTGAGAGGCAATGCTGGACTGGGCACTAGGTGTGGGGGCTCTCGGGCAGCAATGTCAGGCTGGGCTCGTGGGCCTGTGTCCCAAATCTCTTTTTTCCTTTGGCGCAATGCTCGTGGCTGGGACCGTTTCTCACACTCTGAAAGCTCTGTTCTGGCTGGGACACTCCTGGATTCTGGCAGCTGCCTCTGCCGCCTGGACACCTGAGGCCGAGACGGGCTGTCAGGCTGTTCCCACTGCCACGGCTACTCCATTCCTGGCAGCAGCACACAGCAAAGAAGGGGACAGCAGTTTTTAGTGCAGGGGTCTGCATCCTCTGCTAGTCCCTGTTCCAGCCCTGCCCACAGCACCTTCAGCATGTGCCAGGAGTGGGGCCAAAATGGGGCTGGAGACAGGGACTCTGGGTTGGGCGGGGGCTAGGGTTCCTGGGGGCAGGCAGCCTGAGAGTGGGGGGTAGGGGCATGGCTGAGCCAACCCACTGACCTGGGCCCTGCACTGCTCTGGCCCCCTTGAGCTGTACTGAGCTGCTTCGCACCCTCCCGCGATGCTGAGCCCCACCACATCGGCTCCAGCGCTGTTCCGGACCCCTGCACCGAGCTGCACCATTCCAGCCCCCAACGCATGCCGTGCTGGCTCCCAAGCCAAGCAAAGCTGCCCGCTCTCCCCTCCCATCGCACTGAGTGGAGTGGAGACGAGCCAAGCTGCTCCAGCCCCCCTGCAGTGAGCTAAGTAATGGGTGCACTGCTCCGGTCCCCTCACCACCATGGCTCTTGTGGCCCCAACCCCCAGGCCATGGTTGGGGGCGAGGCTAATGGAAAAGCCTGAGCAGCACTGAATGCCACTCAGGATTGGCCAGCGTGCCAAATTTGGCACACGTGCCAGGAGTCGACAACCCGTTTTAGTGAGTGAGGAGCAAAAAAGGCAGGTAGCAGAGTTAAACCGCTCAAGGAGGCTCCTTCCCCTAATTCAGCCTCCTCTTTCAGGCACAGAATAGAGAGGAAGGTGCAGCATTTAAATCAGGGGTCTCAAACATGCGGGCCACATGCAGTCCCTAAAGCTATTTCCTGCAGCCTGCAATGACACTGTTGTTGTACTGATATTTATAATATCATTGTATGAACAGGTTTCAGGGGTGTGGTCCTTGGCCTAATGTACTAGTCCTCATGTGGCCCTTGTGGTGATTTGAGTTTGAGACCCCTGATTTAGATAGACACAAAGACCAGAGAACAGGGGGTGGCATCGGATGGGGGAGCCCATCCCCAGCCCAGGTAGAAAGGAGGGGGATTTTGGGCTACAGTGAATTTAAACCATCTAATTGCTTCAGACAGAATTGTCTACATAGAAGATCCATTAATAAAAAGACTCTGCTCTTTCATTCACTTGTAAGTCCATAATGTAACCAAAACTCCAGTTTGAATTGTTTACTTCATTTTGTATTGCTCAGTCTAAGTCTTGCTGAAACTTTGTTTAGATGTGTGAACTTAGGCACTTTGCAAGTGTGTGTGTGTGTGTGTGTGTGTGTGTGATTGGATCAGTCTGGCCTGTCCTGATGACAGACTGTCACCACGACCTTACTGGCTGAAGAACAATGCAGACAAACCCTAAAAAAGCAAGAAGACTCCACCCGAGAAAGACAAAAAAGCCATCATGAACAAGATCAAAGTCACATCAGTCATTAACTGATGACTCATGGACATACTGTAGCCTGGGCAGTGTGGACACAACAGCCGTGGACAGAGAGATGTAAAAGCTGGGTGAGACTGCAGAGCTTTGGATAATGTTCTGTTCAGCATCCAATCCAAGAGCGTCAGTGCACAGCTATGTGCAGGGCACCCAAGAGAGGTGTGAGTCCCAGGGACAATCAGCCTGTGTGTGATCCCACATCCCACCCGTGCACTGGGGGGATGCAGGCCAGTCCCCCACTCCTGCCCCTCCCCTGAGCCAGGGCTGGGAAGGCTAAGGTGTCATCCAGAAACTTATCTGCTATTTCACAGGCCCTAACCAGCTTATCAAGAACCAGGCGCCCCCACTCCTGTGTCTCCGGTGATAGTGGAGACTCTCTGCAGTGCCCTGTCTCCACAGAAACACCCCTTTTCCTCCCTCCCAGGGACCTGGATGTCTCCTTTCTGTTCTCACTCTGACAGGCTGACTTCTGTCCATGAGGCCTCTCTAGGGACTCCAGGACAGAGACCAACAGACTGAGAGCCTGCAGCAGGGTAATTTCAGGGCAATAATTTTTTGCTGTGATTTTTTTAAATTAATTTTCATAAAGAGAGAAGCAATAAAGACAGAAAATGGTAATGACGGACACCTTGGCGGCTTTCCCCCCCCCCCATGCCTTGCTCAGGAAAGCAAAGAACATTGTCATTTACATGCCTCGACAATCTTCAAAGCTCAAGACTGGGCCATGCATAGGGTTATCAGATACCAAAGCCTGGAAAGGAGGACAGGGAAGTACGAAAAGGAGGATGTTGGAGGCCACATGGAGAAAATGTAGTTTTAATGTAATATTCTTCTGTTTTTAGGGGGCCCTGGAGTCCTTTGCACTAAAAATAGGGTGTTCCAGGGGGTTCCAGCATACCTGTAAGTAAAAAGCCAGATAAAATCATGTATTTTGAAAATGCCTGCCAGAGAAAGGATGCAAAGGTAAAAAGGAGGACATGTCCTCCTTTTGCCTGACATCTGGTAACCCTAGTAAAAACACAACAAGCAGTTGTGTGGCACTTTAAGACTAATAAATCTGTTAAAGTGCCACACAACTGCTTTTTGTTTTTTTACTGGACTAGACTAACACGGCTATCCCTTTTGAATCTGGTAACCCTAGCCATATACAATCAGACATTACATAGACCTCCTGTGTGCAGAGGGGAGAACACAGCAAAAATAAATAATAATTTGAGGACGCCAGAAACTCAGGCAGGGGGCCAGAACAGGAGAGGGTGGGCGAGGGTCTGTGGCCTTTGCTGTGCATAGGGTCAGACTAGTTCAGTGACTGTCAAATTTAGGGTCAGCAGCACCCAGCACTGGGTTGCAGACGCTGGGTCGCGTCGCCCCTTGCTGCCACTGCCAAAAGACTGGAGTGCATTGCTCAAAGATGTAATTGTTGGGTTGTGGGCATAAATGACTGTTTTTTCAACTGGGTCCCGAGGAAAAAAGCTTGCAAACCACTGCACTACATGGTCAGGAGGGTCCCTAAAGCCTACTGGCCGAGCACAGAGGCGGAGCAAAGGATCTGGAGTCAGTAGGACCCAGGAGGAGCTGGGGGACGAAGCAGCCCTGAGGCTGGGGATTTGCAAGAGCAGAGAGACGGGACGGGACCGGCGTGTGACCCGCTTTGGTACCCAGATTTGGTGGTGGGTCCCTGCAGATCCTGGGGTGCTGCTGGCTCCGGATCCTCCCTGCTGCACCCCCCACCCATTCCTGGAGCCTCCCCCAGGGCAGAGCCCCCCAGGCTGGCCAGTCCCCTTGGAGGGCAGGTAGGAGAGACCCCCTCATCCCTGCCCCATGGAGCATCACCCCCTGCCTGGCTGCAGGGGAGGGTTTGGGGCTGGTGCAAGGAAAAGCTGCAAGATGGCCCCGGCTCCCTTTGTTTGCAGGGCCAGGGAGCTGCCTGCACCGGGATCCTGGGGCCCAGTTGGGGGATTGTGTGGGGGGCAGGAGGGGTGAAGGGGGTGCAGGGGGCAGGACAAGGGGGAGCAGGGGCTGAGGCTGGCTGGAGGGGGAATACAAGGAATGAGGGTCTATGGGGCTGGGGGAAAGGGGGCTGGAGCCCAGGGGAGATTTTGGGAGGCGGATGAGGGAGCAGGCAGTGCCTGGCTGGAGAAGGGGAAACTGAGGCAGGGAACAGGTCATGGGGTGCTGACAGATACAAGGACACCCCCCACCCCATGGGGTAGCAAAGTTGGGGGGGCTGCGGCTGAAGCCAAGCAAAGCTGGGTGGCACCGCCTCCGTGCTCCCATCTTGGGGTGCATCCCACAGTTTGGGGACCTCTGCGCTAGGAAAAGGAATCGGCTGGGACCTCACCTGGCCTGGAGGCTGAGAATGTGCAACACAAATATCCACAACTGAGCCCTGCCCACTTACTCTGCTCCAAATTCATGTCTCATTCCTGGAGGGCTCTAACACCCAAGTTGCAGGACTCACCAGGGTGCGGCTTAGATTTCTGTCCGGGATTCAGTGTCAAACCGGAGTCACTACTAGCTGGAAACAGTATAAATGGGGTGTCATTTGTTTTAGTTCCGGTGCAGTGGTCTTTGCTGTGTTTCTTTATAGTTAAAGAACCGCCCCCACCAACAATTCAGCTACCAGACAGTGGATTCGCCCATGTTTAGTAAGAGATGAATTTTCTGTAAAACTTTTCCCACATTCTAGGCATTTATATGGTCTCTCTCCTGTGTGAATTATCTGGTGCTTCATAAGGTAGGACTTGTATCTGAAACTTCTCCCGCAGTCCAAGCATTTGTGGGGTTTCTCCTTATACTGAGACGTCTGTGGAGCTGTGCTTTCCTTGGGATCCTGGAATGCACTCCCACATTGAATGGATTAATTCAGATTTTTCCTTGGATAGTTTCCCAGCTCTCTCTCTGTCCTGTGTTGACTCCTCCAGGCGTTTACTTCTTTCAAGCACTGGTAAAAATTCCCTTTGGCTCATCTCAAAAATGTCTCCTGTGTTTCTGCCCTGTCCTAGCATTTGTCTTAGAGATCTGTCCCTGGGAGAGATTAAACTGCCTCGTTGTGTTCAGTCCTGCTTGGAGGGGCTGGGACTATGTTGTAATGAAGTGACTGAGGATTTTCTAACATGTTAGGATTTATAGCGTCTCTCTCTGCAGGAGAGAACCTGGAGGGAATCAGGCTGGGAAATGGACTAAAGCCCCTTCTGACACCTCCCCAATAACCCCAAGAGGCTGAAGAATCACGGCCGTGTTTCGCTCTACATCGTCCCATCTTCCAGGAGCCAGGGAGGGAAATGGCCATGGTGGAACCAGCTCAGGTAGGGAGCTTTATGTGAGGCAGAAGGCGGGAGACTGCAGAGGGGACAAGGCAAGAAGGGAACAGGGTGAGATAAACCTGCTGGCCATTTTCAGCCTGGGCCTGGTTTTCTGAACAGGCTCACTGGGAGAGGATGACTGTTCCCCCATTTCTGCAAACGGGAACGCTCCCCCTCCCCTCCGCTGAATCCCCCCGATCAGGCATGGGAAATCTGGCTGGATTCTCAGTGCTGGAGCCTTAAGGCCCTAATCAGAGGCTACCATGAAATGTGAAGATCTAGAGATTACTGTCCCTGTCCCCTGCTCAGAGCCCTGCTTCTCAGATGAGCCTGTGGACTGATTGTATCAGCTAGTATAGGCGTCTCAAACACGTGGCCCGCAGGCCGCACACGGCCACTAAAGCTATTTCTTGTGGCCCGCAATGACACCATTATTATTGATATTTGCAATATGGTTGTATGAAGAGGTTTTAGTGGTGTGGCCCTGGGCTAATGTACTAGTCCTCATGCGGCCTTCATGGGGATTTGAGTTTGAGACCCCTGAGCTAGTAGGTGTGTGGTAAATGAGAAGACCCAGCCTTCCTCCGTCTGCTGGGAGGAATAAGGAGCTTCCACTTTCTCTCCATCTCTGAAGCTTCCTCTCTTCTCTGAGGAGGGTGGGGACGGGACTCTGCTCCTCCGGGCTTGTTCCATTGTGACCAGTGGGATTGTGATGAGGGCAGCAGGTTCTGAGTGGGGGAACTGATCTGGTTGCAGGTGCCAGTGACCTTCGAGGATGTGGCTGTGTATTTCACTGAAGGACAGGGATTTCTGTTGGATCCTGCTCAGAGAGCCCTGTACAGGCATGTCATGAGGGAGAATTATGAGATGGTGACCTCGCTGGGTAAGAACTCTTCTGCTTCCATTTTTAAAAGCCGTGGGGTTTGCGTGCATCAATCTAGTCAGTTTCTTCCCTAGTCAATTTGACTAGAGGGAAATGGGTCACATATTCCACAACTTCAGACACTGTCACATCCATACCCTCTATGGGGGAACTGGGGAGTCAGAAACCTAATGTATCGCTGACTTGTCCCCTTCTCTCCAGCTTTCAAGGAGTCAGAAGCAGAATATTGTCCTGCCTCTGTTATTTTTCATTCACTCATGTTCATCTTCCTTCTTGGCTCTAGCTTCATTTGTGATAAGGGCTCTGGGTTCTGCAGGTGTGGAAATAGTCAGAACGGGGGGCGGGTGCGCATGTGCATGTGTGCGTGCATCAGCAAGTCCCCCGGAAGGCACCTATCTTGGGATCTCGTAGTGAGGGTGTGAGAACAAAACACCAGAAGTCTGTGTTACCACAGTGCCGTGTTGGTTCAGGGGATTTTCCTTGTGACAAATACTCTACCACGGCTCCATGCACAATGACCATTTCTGATTTCACCTGCTGTGCAGGATTTCCCATTCCTAAACCTGATCTGATCACCCAGCTAGAACAAGGGGAAGAGCCGTGGGTCCCAGAGCTCCAGGACTCCAAGGAAAGGGAGATCCCAAGAGGCACCTGTATAGGTGAGAATCTGTGAAATGGACTCGGAAACCATCTGGTGAGCAATCATTAAAAACTGGAAATCCCTAAGGGTGCTAGGAGTGAGCACTCTCAGTTCTGCCCTGTCACACCCAGGTCAGGGCTGCAGTCTACAGCCCTTAAGACAAAAGTCAGTCATGGCTTCCTACCCATCCTGTTAGTTAGGAATTTCCTCCCTGCCTTTACTTCCCCGGGAGTGATTAAACGGGATGGTGAGGCCAAATCCAATGTCTCAATTTCTGCAACAGCTACAGTGTTCTGTTTTCTGTCTTTGTTCTTTTTGTTGTCCTTTCTCCCTGACACAGGCAGTGACTTATCTGGATTCTCACTCTCCCAGCAGGTGACTGGCCAGAGAGTGAGAAGAAGGAGGAGAACCAGCAGAAGGAAGCTCCTGGGAAAGAGGAAACACAGGAGACATTTTTAAGAAGAGCTGAAGGGAATTTTTCCCAGTGCTTGAAAGAGGTAAATGCCTGGGGGAGTCAACACAGGACAGAGAGAGAGCTGGAAAACTATCCAAGGAAAAATCTGAATGAATCCATTCAGTGTCGGAGCGCATTCCAGGATCCCAAGGAAAGCACAGCTCCGCAGACATCTCAGTATAAGGAGAAACCCCATAAATGCTTGGACTGTGGCAGAAGTTTCAGATACAAGTCCTACCTTATGAAGCACCAGATAATTCACACAGGAGAGAGACCATATAAATGCCTGGAATGTGGGAAAAGTTTTACAGAAAATTCATCCCTTACTAAACATGGGCGAATCCACACAGGAGAAAGACCTTATAAATGCCACGAGTGTGGGAAAAGTTTCACTGTGAAAGCAGCTCTTAACTTACATCAGAGAACCCATACAGGAGAGAAACCCTACAAATGCTTGGATTGTGGCAAGACTTTCAGTCGGAGTTCCTACCTTGCTAAACACGGGAGAATCCACACAGGAGAGAAACCCTATACATGTCTTGAGTGTGGGAAAAGTTTCATTCAACACTCAAACCTTATTACACATCAGAGACTGAAGACAGGCTTAAAACCCTATAGATGCCTCGAGTGTGGGAAAAGTTTCAGTCTGAAATCAACCCTCAATGCACATCAGAAAATCCACACAGGAGGGAAAACCCGCACAAGAGAGAAACCCCATAAATGCTTAGACTGTGGGAAAACTTTTAGTCGGAGCTCAGAACTTCTTAACCATGAGAAAAACCACACAGGAGAGAGACCCTACAAATGCCTTGACTGTGGGAAAAGTTTCAGCCAGGGCTCACACCTCGTTAACCATCAGCGAACACACACAGGTGAGAAACCCTATAAGTGTCCCGACTGTGGGAAAAGTTTCATGCGGTGTTCACACCTTATTAAGCATCAGAGAATCCACACGGGTGAAAAACCTTATAAATGCCTGGAGTGTGGGAAAAGTTTCATTGACCGAACAAAACTTAGTAGTCATCACAGAATCCATACGGGCGAGAAGCCCCATAAATGCTTGGATTGTGGGAAAACCTTCACAGAAAAGTCACATCTTATTATACACCAAAGAGTCCACACGGGAGAAAGACCCTATAAATGCCTCGAGTGTGGGAAAAGTCTTAGCAAGAAGTCACTCCTTATTTTACATCAGAGACTGCATGCAGGAGACAGACGCTACAAATGCCTTGAATGTGGCAAAAGTTTTGTTGAAAGCTCATCCCTTATTAAACATGGGCGAATCCACACTGGAGAAAGACCCTATAAATGCCTCGAGTGTGGGAAAAGCTTTTTTGACAGTTCCTACCTCGCTAAACATGGGAGACTTCACTCGGGAGAGAGATCATATAAATGCCTGGAGTGTGGGAAAAGTTTTGTTCTGCACTCTTACCTTATTAGGCATCAGAAGATTCACACAGGCAACAAACCCTACAAATGCCTTGACTGTGGGAAGAGCTTCACTAAGAGCTCATACCTTACCAAACATCAGAGAATCCACAAGAAGGAGAAACCCTAAAATAGCAGGACTGCCGGAAAAGATTCTCCTTGAGTTCGCACATCAGTGATGTACACGACAGATGTGGGGGAAGCTTCAGTGGGTGATCTCTAGTATCCAGTGGATGTCAGAGACTTCTCCACAACTTCTCCACACAGCAGGGAGGTTCTCCCAGTGGCTGGATTAAATTGGCCAAGAGTGAGGAACCCTAGAAATAGCTGGACTGCCAGAAAAGATTATACTTGAGTTTGCACATCAGTGATGTACACGACAGAGATGTCGGGGGAGGCTTCGGTGGGTCATCTCCACTAGCCAATGGACATCCTCCACACAGCAGGGAGGTTCTCCAGGGGCTGGATTAAATTAGCCACGGTAAAAAAAAATCTATTCCCACCCACATAAGGGGAATTTCTCTCCTAAAGGTCCAGCTGCCCATGGCTGGAGTGAAGACACAGCAACAGCTGGTCAGCACAGGCGGCCTTAGGCAGTTGGGGGCCATACGCAAAGCCCCATTGTGGAGCTTCCTAAAAGGCCTCCTATAGGCTCCCACCACCACCTTCCCCATGGCCTCAGTTCCCGTGCAGCCTTAACTGCCCCCACTCCCCAACTTTTTGTTTATTTTGCTGAACCAAACTAATATGACTGTTCCTATGGAACTCATAAATTATTCTTGTGTCTGATATTTTTAAAGATCTTTCCATCATGAAGCTTGTTAGCTGATCATCTTTCACTTAATATAAGTGAGCTAATGCTGAACTATAACGTCATGTGCATTGATTAACAAATAAAATGTGGTAAAATTAATGATGGCTCAAAAATAACTAAAATACCACATTTAAAAATTGGCGGTCAAATCTTACAAATTTTTCATATAGGCTTGGGTTTATGTGCACTAGTAGATTAATACAAATGATTATAAAAAATAAAAATAAGTGAAAGGAAGGTTTCTAGTCTGTAGCTGTAAATAAAAAACACCAAAGTTCAATGAAATTCTGTGAAGTACTCAAGTTTATAAGCCTCTGGCCCCATCAAAAATATTAAATAATAAATACAAAAGAAGCAAAAAAATTACTTACCAAAAGAAAGATGTACAGCACAGACATCACACACAGCTGCAATGATTGCTTGAAGGCAGCACTGTGTTTATATGCAGCAGCCAATATGGACCTACCTGGTAATATGAGCTAACCAAAGGCAAAGGAAAAGACAAAAGAAGTACAGGTGAGAAAAGAAAAGGAAAAGGCAAAAATTCACAATTGGGATTAAAAAAGGGCAGAATAAATGGCCACACTGAGGAACTAAAAGAAGAAACTTTTGGAAAAATTCTTGCTATTGTGCTTGTTTCTGCTTTTTGAGTATGTCAGTGTGAAGGTGATGGGCACATAATGGTGAAATCTGCCATTCAGACGAAGCACAGTTTCTAATGACAGTTAGCCTTGATAAACCAAGACTCAAAAGTGCTGATGTTTCCAGCGCTACTGGCCCTAGCAGATGGGAACAATTTCTGTATTCTTCTATATTTTTGTTTCTGTCCACCAAATTGAGGATGGGGCCCTTTATTGCTGGGCGGCCATAGGCGGCCACTTGTTTTGTCTACCCCTAAAGACACCTCTGTTTCCATCTCAGAAATGGCAAAGACTGAAACTTTGCAGGGCTTTTGGGTGTTTCCAGGTGCAGTCTGCTCTTTTCCGGTTGTGATCTGCTGTTGTTAGTTTCTGTCACCTCTAAAAGTAAATTCCAGAGGAGTAGCCCTGCTGGTCTAGTTCAGGGAAGCTAAAAATGTTGTAAAGAATCGAGTGAAACTTTCCCCAGCATGGAAAGAAGTTCCACCACTGTCCTTCAGAAAGAAATCTGTTAGTAACCTTCAGCTCCCAGAGAATGGAAGGACATTTCCAATAAAGGAGCCCACTCACATTTTTAGCTCCATATTAGCCATCACTGTGCTGCAGAAATATTTTTGTCTTGAACCAAATTGTGAACTCTTTTTCTTTAAATTCACACACACAATTGGATTGGTTAGAAGCTTGAGGTTTAACGCAGTGGGATGCTTTCCTAAACCATAAAAGGACTTTCCTTATTTATCTCCAAATGTAAAATACAAATTTCCCACCAACAGCAAATTATGGCAGAAATTCCCCATCTGCCATAATCTATCACCCTGGCCCAGAGCAGGACCCAATTAGGAAGCAGCATTTTGTGACGTCACACGGGACATGAGAGGGGCAGCGGGAAACCCTCCCGACGGGGGATATAAGAGGGTTTTGCAGAGTGCCCAGTGAAGGGTTAATTCAGTCCTACAGTGACCAGAGACCCTGGTGTATCACTGACCAGGACCTGAGCTGGTTCAGGGGGGCACAGTCTGTACAGCCCACGGGTAGAGCTGGTGTCTAATGTGGAGACAAGAGACCACCCCTGACAAACTGCTTCCCCCTCCATTTCCTCACCGCAGTGAAATCACACCCGTGTCAAAGTTGTTAGGAGATAAGTCTTTGACTGAAGTATATATAAGAATTTAGGCCTGTGTCTCTGCCTGCAACATACTAAAGTGGGCCTGCGTTTGGGGGTCAGGTCAGGGGCCAGACCAGAAGAGGGTGGGTGAAAGGCCCTTTGGCCTGTGTTGTGCAGGAGGTCTGACTAGAGGATCATGAGGGTCTCTTCTGCCCCTAACGTCCAGGAGTCTAACAGGTGCCTGCACACACAGCCAAAGCACATTGTGGGGACATCACTGGGAGCTAGTGGGACCCATCGCTGACGTTCACTCAGTCCAGACTGCTGCAACAGAAGGAAGACAAGTGTGTGGTTCACTCTCTTCTTCTGCCCTGATTTTGGGTCCCAGCGTCCCTGCAAGATCCCGAGAACTGGATCCCAGCTGTTGCTCAGGAACGTCTTCCAGGACAGAGACCCTAGTCTGGCAGTCACCCATTTTGCTTGTGTGGAGGGTCATTGAGGTTTCACAGGGAAATGAAGGTCCACTTGTGAGGCAGAGCTTGCAGGACCCGGGGATGTGTGTGTTAAAAGAATGATACTAAATTCAAATTCACTACAGGCTAAAACTTTGGTGAACTTGGAGTCAGTGTTTCAAAAGCCTGATTCTCATTTACGCTCACGCTGTTCTGATTCAGAGGAAGAGGGAGGAGGGTTCCTACCGAGAGTGTCACCAGTTGATTGTATCTTGAGATGCACAATATTTGTTGCTTTTGCTAAAGAAAGGAGTTTCTGACCTTGGTGATTGCACAGAAATTTTGAGGATGTGACTCCAGTGCAGCCTGTAGGCCCAGGACATGAAGGCAATCAGAACCAGCCCAGATGTAACTGTAATTAGTGTTTTTAAATCCTATGAAGTTCCAAAGAGGCAGCCGTGTTAGTCTAATTCAGCAAAAGAAGCAAAGAGTCCTGTGACACTTAAAGACTAACAAATTTATTTATCGCATGAGCTTTTGTGGGCGAAAATCCCACTTTGTCAGACGCTTTGAAGATGCGGAAGCTTACAGAATGGGAAGAAAACATGCAGAGGAATGTAAGACATGCTAACCTGTCACACTGTAACAGCAAATCAAAGCAGTTGTTAAGAGTCAAACACTGGGGAACAGCACACAGAGGAAGGTGAAGTCAAAACCCCTGTTGTAATAGGAAAAGAAGCCATAGTCATGATTTAATCTTGCTTCCACACAATCTAATCTGCACATCAGTTTCCGTTCATCTGTTTCTCTTTGAGATCTTTGTGTTCCCTTGACTTCTTTGAGCACAGCTGTTAACAAATCATCCACAGAGAGTTGAGAAGTTTTTCATATCACAGTAGGTCTCTCCCCAGTGTGTTCACACCCCTTACTCTCCTCCCTCCAACAGCCACCATTTTCTTATTGAGGGACAGTGGTCACAGCCAGTTCCAGATAAAGAATGGGAGTGGTGGGAACAGACTGATTGGATCTGCGGTCCTCCCTTCTCAGGTGTGTGCGGTGACCCACTTGGTGGACTACAGAGACATTCACCTCACTCTCTCTCTCTTTGGCCTAGTGACTATTTCACTGGAGCTTAACAGTTAATTAACCACTGACCAGATTGTGAGACTGACCCTGCTATCCTGTGGTTAGGGATAGGGATACCACATACCAAAGAATGGAAAGGAGGTGAGGGAAGTATGATAAGGAGGACATTGGAGGATGCATGGAGAAAAAGTATTATTAGCTTCTTAATTTTTTGTTTTTAGGGGGCCCTGGAACATTTCCCCCTAAAAATAGGGTTTTCTGGGGGCATTCCAGCCACTGTTCCCTCTAAGCTGTGCGCGTGTGCTCACGCACACAGGTCGTGAAGCCTGCGCACACAACAAAATAAAGTGTGCACAAAAAAATTCAATAGTGCTAATATTGGTGCTCACAAGGAAACGTGTTTGCACACACAAAGAAATTGTTTGTGCACACAGCCTATGAGTAATTAGAGGGAACATTGATTCCAGCATACTTTAAGCCCTGTAAGTAAAAAACCAGATGAAATCATGTATTTTTAAAATGCCTGCCAGATGGAGGATGTGAAGGTAAAAAGGAGGACATGTCCTCCTTTTTCCTGACATCTGGTAACCCTAGTTAGGGACCCAGAGGAGAGGTGAGAGCCCCTGAGTCCCATCCCTCAGCTTTTTAAATGATAAAAGAAATGAAAAGTTATTTGCTTATGTGCATAGGCAAAGAAGGAACCAAAAAACAACAACTAAATAAAACATACATCTTGCAAAGAGCCTTATTTGAATTATCAGTTTCAATGAAGATAAATTTTAGTGATCACTGACATAGTTAGAGGCCCTCAAATTGTGAAGCCCCAAGGCAGGGGTCTCAAACATTCAGCCTGCAGGCCGCATGCGGCCCCTAAAGCTATTTCCTTTGGCTCGCAACGACACTTATCGTTATCAATATTTGCAATATCGTTATATGAAAAGGTTTCAGTGGTTCGGCCCTCAGGGTAATGAACTATCCTCATGTGGCCCTTGTGATGACTTGAGTTTGAGACCATTGCCCTAAGTGGTAGTTTACTTAGCTTAGGCCTAAATCCAGCCCCTTATGAATTACTAAGAAGTAGCTTCAATACCACAGACATGGAAAAGACAAATAGATTCTGGAAACTGGTTTTTAAATGACACTAAAATGGCAACAAAGTGAAATTATTGAGTTACAATCTCATACTCAGTGATGTTTATAAATCCCTGTGTCCCTTTTGGCTTTCCTTTTTCACTTCTCTTTTTTTTCACACTGTTTGATTTTATTCATCTACTTTCTAGCCCTCACTTCCCAATTGTTTATTGCTCTGTGAGTCTTCCACGCTCCTATAATCCCTGTCACAGATATCCCTCTTGTGTTTTCCATGCTTCAGTCTATCCCTTCCTCTCATCCTACCTCTGGTTGGGTCCCCTCTTCAAGATGGTTTTTTCCTCATCGTTTCATAGCTAATTTCTAGTCTAGTCTCAGGAATCTATGGCTGTTTTCTTTTATGCTATCTTTTTTATTCTGTTTCCTCTATTGGCTCTAGCGCAACCCACTCTGGTCCAAGTGTTGCCAACACTGGAACTGAAAATTTAGCAGTGAGAACTGAAAGCCGTGAAATTACATCTGCAAACCTGGAGGTTTTAAAAAGATATAAATTGTTTTCTGTTTGCGCCTGGGATTTTTTAACTGTGTGTGTGACAATTACTGCAGTACCAACCATGCAGCTGCAGAGGAAGGTGACTTTGTCCCTGTGTCAGGAGCTCTGGCTGGGAGCCCCAGTGAGATCTAACCCCACAGACTGTACAAAAACCTCCCTGCTGCTGAGCTTGCCTTGAACAGCAATCAGAAGAAGAAGTTCCTCCCCTCCCACCCCTGGGGATGGACGGGGAGTTGTTAAGAGCTTCCTGGGGTCACACCATTTTTTTAAAATTGTAAAATGGGCTGCTGTGCAAAATGAAAAATGAGAGGCAAGTTAATTGCTTTGATTTTAACTTTTTTATGTGTTTATACATTTTGGAAAGCCGACAAAGGCAGACAAACAGGATTGAAGAACTGATGAGACAAAATGTTAAATAAGCATAGAATACATTCAAATTATTAATAAAAACAATTTAAATAACATTAATTTTTCATTTTTCTATATTTTTCAATAATTTCCATCATGTGAAGTTGCACAAAAATTTTATTCAGAAAAAATTTTGCACACGGGTTGAAAATTTTGCACACAAGCCGTCAAACCTTAGAGGGAACATTGGTCACAAGGGGGGGGGGGTAGAGGAGAGTCATCCAGGGTCATGGAGATGAATTTCCAAAGGGATAGCCGTGTTAGTCTAGTCCAGCAAAAAACCCAAGCAGTCGTGTGGCACTTTAAGACTAACAGATTTATTTTTCGCATGAGCTTTCGTGGGAGAAAATCCCACTTCCTCAGATACTTCGAAGATGGGTGAACTTACAGAAAGGAATGAAAATAAATGCAAGGGGGGTGTAAAACATAGGATCAGGTCATACAGGAACAGCAAATCAGAGCAGTTGTTAGGTTCAAACCATGGGAAGCCTGAAGTCAAATTACCTTTTGTAATGGGAAAAGAACACATAGTCTCAATTAAGTCCTGCCTTCACAGAATTTAGCTTGCATATTAATTCGAGTTCAGCTGTTTCTCTTTGAAGTCTTGATGTCCCAGCCACGTCTCTGACAGTCGTTAACAAATCATTCATCAAGTGATTAGAAAGATGGAAGTGCTCAGCAACTGGTTTCTTTGTTCTGTGATTTCTGATATCAGCTCTGTGCTCATTCATCCTTTTACGCAGCGATCGTCCTGTTTGTCCAATATATAAGGTGTTGGGGCATTTCTTGCACAGGATGGCAAGGATAGACCACATTAGTAAATGAGCAGGTAAATGAGCCTTTGATGGCATAGCAGGCTTGATTAGGGCCTATGATGGTATCTGTTGTGCAGATATGTGGGCAGACTTGGCAGCCTGGTTTGTTGCAGGGGTGTGTGCCTGCTTCAGTGCTTCTGTTGTTAAATCTGTAGTTGCTGGTGAGTATCTGTTTAAGATTGGGTGGCTGCCTATAAGCAAGGAGAGGTCCATCTTTCTAATCACTCCATGAATGATTTGTTAACGACTGTTGTCAGGGATGTGGCTGGGACATCAAGACTTCAAAGAGAAACAGCTGAAATCGAATTAATATGCAAGCTAAATTCTGTGAAAGCAGGACTGAATCGAGACTATGGGTTCTTTTCCCATTACAAAAGGTAATTTGACTTCAGGCTTCCCATAGTTTGAACCTAACAACTGCTCTGATTTGCTGTTCCTGTATGACCTGATCCTATGTTTTACACCCCCTTGCATTTCTTTTCATTCCTTTCTGTGAGTTCACCCATCTTCGAAGCATCTGAGGAAGTGGGATTTTCTCCCACGAAAGCTCATGCGAAAAATAAATGTTAGTCTCAAAGTGCCACACGACTCCTTGTTGTTTTCATGAAGATGAGTTTGTTTAAGGCTAGAGAGGCTGATTGTTTCCAACGGGGGGGGGTTTCCCTCTCAGGGACACAAGCGGAGCTGTGTTTTTGTGTCCCCGCACACCCAGAGCCAGGGGCAGAGTCTCTCCCTGGGGACAGAGCCCGGCGGGAAAGTGAAGATCGGGGCCTCCTCACCAGCATCAAAAAATGTCACCTGCCCCTGGTCACAGTCCAGACACACCCGGATCCTGCTGGGGACCCGGATCTGGGGCTGGGGGGTCACAGGGGAGGTGAGAGCCCGGAGCTGATCCCCTGACTGCCTGACAGCCCAGATCCACCCCTCAGGACTATGGCTGATCCACCCTTTCCTCTCCACAGACTCTCTGGCCACCCCGACAGCCCATAACAGCCCATCTTTCACCTCCACCTCCCAGTAATGTCTCCCAGAAATGAATCCCTCACGGCCCAGCACACAGGGCTCAGTGTCAAATCTCTCAGGGTTGTTGGGCAGATCCTGCCTTCTGTCTATCCATCTCACGCTTTTCCCATCCACAGACACGATGAGGTTGGGATGAGCCGTGTCTGGATCCAGAGTCACCGTCACTGCGGAGAGACAATCAGAGTGTTAGGGCAGAGCTCAGCCCTGGGGGAGGCTGGAACCAGGGGTGTCGATAGCCCAGGGAAAAGGTACCAGAGTGTCCCTGAGCTGCGCCTGGGAGCCGGGGCCAGTGGCGTCTTTTTAAATCTCTCGCCCTGCCGAGCTCCCAGGCTGGTGGCCCAGGATGCAGCAGGGCAGGAAATGTGGACAGGAGCTGCAGTGTCCAGAGGCTCCCCAACTCCAGCAAAGGTAAATGCTAAGCAATTGCATGGGGCAGGGAGGGAGAGACCCACTTGGAAGGTGAGGATGGGATGGGGCCAGTGGAAGGTACCCAGGTTTGGGTGGAAGCCACAGGAGACAGTCATGCGGGGCCAACGCCCACCTGGGATGAGAAGCAATACTGCGCTGGGCCTGTCAGGGAGCAGGATGGGATGCAGGAACCCCTGGGGATGAGGGCCAGGGCCAGGCTCAGTGTGTGGGGCCCTTCAGGGAGCAACCCTGGACTGGGCACAGGAGCAACACTCCTGGGATGGACCAATTCTCACACTCCAGCAGGTCTCTTCTGGCTGGGACACTGCTGGGTTCTGGGAGCTGTCTGCCCTGGGCACCTGAGACTGAGCACTGCTGTCATCACCCTTCAGCCTATTTCTGATGCACTGGCAGAGGCTTCAGCTCTCAGTTCCCCCTGCTGGGGCTGCTCCATTCCCCACAGCTAAAACATGGCAAGGAAGGGGACAAAAGCTTTTGATGAGAGGGGAGCAGAAAAAGCAACTTGAAACCCATCAAGGAGGCTCCTTCCCCTAATTCAGCATTCACTTTCAGGCCAGGAAACAGAGAAGGAAGATGCAAGATTTTTAGAGAGAAATTAAGACCCGAGGGTAGGGGGTGGCATTGGGTGGGGATTTCCAAAGGGGTAGCCCTGTTAGTCTAGTCCAGCAAAACAAAACAATAAAAAAACCCAAGCCCAAGGAGTTGTGTGGCACTTAAAGACTAACAGATTTATTTTTCGCATGAGCGTTCATGGGAGAAAATCCCACTTCATCAGATGCTTCGAAGATGGTTTTGCCCATCTTTAAGGCATCTGACGAAGTGGGATTTTCTCCCACAAAAGTTCATGTGAAAAATAAATCTGTTAGTCTTTAAGTGCCACACAATTCCTTGTTCTTTTTTATTGCGTGGGGAGCCCAGCCTCAGCCCAGAGAGAAGAGAGGGGGCCCAGCACCAGAGGATGAACATCTCCCCAATCCAGGAAGCAAGGGAGCAGCTCCAGCATGAGAGCCCAGCCCTGCCCAGAGGAAAAGGGGATGTTGGAGAAGAGTGATGGGGAGACCCCTGCTCAAGAGTAAATGTAAGGGCCCTGATAGCCCCTTACTGAAACTGAATGGGCCTTTTGATTGGCCACTCCCGCCTGGAAGCAGGACTCAAACAGACAGCTCCAGGGCCAGTGGGAGAGGCCAGGATGGCCTGATTTATTGATTTCCAAAGGGATAGCCGTGTTAGTCTAGTCCAGCAAAAAAAAAAAACAAACAAACAAACAAACAAACAAGGAGTCATGTGGCACTTTAAGACTAACAGATTTATTTTTCGCATGAGCTTTCATGGGAGAAAATCCCACTTCCTCAGATGCTTCGAAGATGGGTGAACTTACAGAATGGAATGAAAAGAAATGCAAGGGGGTGTAAAACATAGGATCAGGTCATACAGGAACAGCAAATCAGAGCAGTTGTTAGGTTCAAACCATGGGAAGCCTGAAGTCAAATTACTTTTTGTAATGGGAAAAGAACCCATAGTCTCGATTCAGTCCTGCTTTCACAGAATTTAGCTTGCATATGTTTTTTGCTGATTGATTGAGAGTGCTCCCCCCCACCTGAAACTGCAGGCTGGACATGCCTGGGCAAGCCAGAGTGTGTGTGGGGCCGAGCTAAGGAGGAAGCACTAAGCAGCCAGCAGCTGGGAGCCAGAGGACCTAGGAAGGGAGGCCAGCCTGAGCTGATTTGTGCAGAGGAAACCCACAGCAGCTGGACCAGCAGAAAGCCAAGTGGAGCTGAGCAGAGCAGAGCTGGAGACAGTGACAGGGCCAGAGTTGTTTGAAGCTGGGTGCAGGAAGCCAGAGAAGGAGCACAAGATGCTGAGTTGACTCACGGCAGGAGAAGCAGAGAAGCCACACAGAACCAGAGCCGTGGCTGGGAGCCAGAGCTGCAGCCGTCTCCGGCTGGGCATGGTGAGCATCTGAGAAACCTTGAAGGGGGGGCTGATGCTGGGAAGAAGGGCCCTGTCCCTAGAGCAGTGGATCCCAACCTTTTCTCTTCCCTGGCACATCTTGATACCTTCAAATTTTTTGAGGCACACTGCTATTAGAAAACTCATTATGAATATTCATGAACCATGGCACAGTGTTTCAGAATTGCTCCTATGTGGGGTAGTAGGATTAGCAGAGCAGGGGTGGTTAACAGGGGCGGTCAGGAGTCATGCGCAGTGGCAGGAGTGAGTGTAGGGAGCAGAGCAGGACAGGGGTGGCAAAAGAGGACAAGGGCAGCCATGTGGGGAACAGCACAAGGGTGGCAAGAGAGGAGAGAGGAAGGGAGAACAAGAGTGGCTTGGAGGGGCAGGGGGGAACTTGGGGAGTGGGAAGGTAGGGCAGGGGAGCATGGCACAGCACCCACTTCTCCACAGTGGCTCCCTGCCACCCAGGGCAAATCCTCACCCCACTGCTGCTCCCACCCACCCAGTGGGCCCAGTGCTCTCCTCCCCCAGCCCCCTGCTGCCTATGATGGACCTTCCCATCACTGCAGGGGCCAGAACTAGGCCTCCAGCCCTCGGCTACACCCCCCCCCACAACCAAACAGCCACCCCACAACCCCAGCTGCACACTCTCTGCTACACATCCACCTCTGCTACACACACACACACACCTGCCCCACACAACTCCCAGCAGCCCTCCCCCCCCAAAGCCCTTACCTGGGCTGTTTGCAGGCTAGCTGACACAAGCTGCTCCACCCCACAGGGGGAGATTCACACACTCCCAGCCTCCTGCAGCAATCTGCTGGCTGGGCTTAAGGTGGAGCCACCAAAATGCTGCTTTCCGGCTGCTCATGCTATGTTTAGGGGGACCCCTGGAACTCCGCATTCCAGTACCTTCCGCTATTTTTAGGGGGGCTGGAATGCTGCCTGCCTAAAAACAGGGGGTCCCAGAACTGTGTTCCAGGGCCTTCCCCCTTACTTTAACCCCTGCCTTTCCCAGCCCTGCACAGCCCACATGGCTGGGCTGAGTAGGGAGGGAACTTGAACTCCAGCTCTCAGGGATGCTCATGGCACACTTTGGGTGTCGCTGCGGCATACCAGTGTGCCCCGGCACACTGGTTGGAAACCACTGCCCTAGAGTTTGGGCACATGTGGCCACAGCCAGAGCCTGCATCTGGCCCCCTGAAGCATCTGGTTGCAGCCAGACCTGGGCAGAGGGCTTGAGGCACTGACGCTGGGAAGAAGGGCTCTGCCCCTGGAGTTTGGGGTCATGTGGCCACAGCCAGAGCCTGCATCTGGCCTTCTGGAGCATCGAGTCACAGCCAGACCTGGGCAGAGGGCTTGCAATGTGGAGAACAGACTGTGAGACTGTTCCTTAAGCCCCGGAGACTCTGTGTGTAGTGCCCCCACACCACAGGGTGGCACTGGGGATTTACTCTTCACCTTTTTTCCACTTTTCTCTATTTTCTTATTGGGTCATTTTTTACTTCTGTATGCTTAAATAAATTGTATTACTTTGAACTCTATATAGCAGGGGTGGCCAACCTTATGGAACTCAAGAGCCACACAAGTTGATTATTAAACCTTCAAGAGCCACACTGAGGCATATAGCTATATACTTTTACCTACTCCAAAATTACTAAGTTTAAAATTCATTGCACACTTTAATTTTATCATAAAAAGAGGACAAATATTGATCCTACTGTCAGATTCTAATAATTTCTTACGGTTACCATGAAAATTAGGCCTATACAGTAAAAACTTAGCTACTGTTCGATGTAGAAGACTGCAGGCTAGTGGCAAGTTATTTAAAATCCCGACCATGCTGTGCTTCTCCTCACCATCCCGACCCCCTCCTGAGCAACTAGGCTGGGGTTGCTTTCCTAAACTGATTTGCTGATGTTCTTCCAGGAGCCACAGTTTTTCATTCAAGAGCTGCATGTGGCTCCCGAGCCACAGTTTGGCCATGCCTGGTATATAGTGACTGGTGGGCCAGAAGAGCGGTCAGTGCAGTCAGCACCCCAGAGTGGGGACGCCCTAGACCTTTCCTGAGAGACCACGATAAGACTGGGGGTCAAGCCCCCAGAAATTCTGGGGCCCAGACTTGTTGGGGTTACAGGGACTGCTCCACACAGGAGATTGGGAGGGGAGCCTTTGAGGTCAGGCAGGCCTTGGGATAAAGGAAGTGGGAGCAGGGACTCAGATCCTTTTGCTACCCATCTCCACTGGGGTGATATACAAGCCTGGGAAGCTCCCCACAACAGCAGGCCCACCCCCCTGCTTACATAATGGAGAGGGACGTGTGAGTTCTTGGGGCAGACAGCTCTGTGCGGGGGGTTGCTCAGTGCAAGTGTTTCTGGTCATCAACATGGACACAAGTACAGCACGAAGGCCGGTATTCGATTCCTTGAGGCTATGTCTACACTTAAGAACATTAGTTCAAATTAAGTTAGTTCAACTTAATTAATTTGAACTAATAAAGGTTAATTTGAACTATGTTCATTCAAACTAACATGCTCCCACTAGAAACGCAAATCAAACTAGCATGTCCATGGACAGGATTTGGTAGTTCGGCTTAGGACAGGGGCACCATAGGAAGTCTGGTAACGTGGCAGCCGAGAAGGGCCATCACCCGACCCAATCCCATAGAAAGAGAAAGGCATTTTCCCACTGGTGCCATGCACAGTGAGAGGAAGAAGGTCAAAGCGCATTAATTCAAACTAACAGTTTGAAATAACACAGCTCCATTGGGTTAGTTCAAACTAATGAGTTCGAACCAACCATTATTTTGAATTTAAGGCAGGTTTAATCAATTCAAAGTAACTTTCCTTGGTTCGAACTAATGAAAGCCAGTGTTGCCATGCAATCATTTAGATTGAGTTAAGCCGCCTGCATTCAAACCAAATTCCCAGGGTAAACATAGCCCAGGTGTCGCTAAACTTATGGAACTCAAGAGCGACACAAGTTGATTATTAATCCTTCAAGAGCTACCCTGAGGCATATAGCCATATACTTTTACTTACTTAATTGATTTGCTGAGGTTCTTCCACGAGCCACCATTTTTCATTCAAGAGCCACATGCGGCTCCTGAGCTGCAGTTTGGCCATGCCCAACATAGCCTGACTGATTTCTTCCTGCAACCCCTTTAGCCCATTGTGTGTTTATTTCAGGGCTGGGTCTGTCTTGGTTAAGATGCGTTTGTGTTTTAATTTGATCAACAAGGTAATGAAAATGTTCTCATGGGAATTTTCTGATGTTTTAAATATAATTGTCAGCTGCAAACTCACCTTGTGATCCTTTTCTCTCCAGTGCAGAGGGCAGAGTGTCTGGAGGGAGAAAGGATAAAAGAGATGAAGTTTCAGGGTTCCATCCTTGTAACACCATTCCCACTGATTTTTCTATGTATATGAGTTAACTGTGTTTTTATTCTGACAGAGAAGCAGACAGAGAGACGCAGAGACACACTCAAGGATTTAACATAAACTAATCTGAAATGCCCTGTCTCCTTTCTCATTCAGAAATCTCTCAACATTGGAAACAACATCCCAGGAAACCTCACAACCATGCCAGGCCAGGCAATCTGTAACAAATTCACTTTTTCCTCCCAGCTTCCAGACTCCAGCAGGTCTGTCTCCTTCTCTTATTGCCTTTTATCATAACCTAGAGTCCCAGACCCAGATCACACAACGACTTTGGCATAAGGGCTACTTTCCTCACTCTTAGTCCCTTTGACACTCACTGGATATTGAGACAATCAGGACTTGCAAGTTGTAGGGTCTATTTGCTCAGCCACTCCACAGGCAGCAGATCAATGGGGCCTCAACGTCCAGAGGCAGGAATGTGAAACATAATAAAATCATTTCATCAGTATGGAAACTGGGACAGGGGAGGGTTGGCACAAGGGGCCAGATTCCCCCTGTGCTGGCAGGAGGAGAGCGGGGAGGCAATTTGTGATTCTGCTGTTCAGTGGCTGCAGGGGCTGGTACAGACCTTGGTCCAGGCTAAGAAAGATCTGAGGCCAGCCAGGGTTGTGTCCCTTCTATGTTGGCTTTATGTTTTTTGGCCTGTGTGCAGAGTCCCAGAGGCCCAGCTTTACAATGGCCAAGTTCTTTTGTCCCTGAACCACCCTCTTCATCTTTTACCCTGCCCTTATCAACCTCTCTATTCCCAGACACTCAGAAATGCTCCTAGTGCCTGCAGCTCCTGGGGGGGGGGGGTACCATAGGCTTCTGGGCTGGGAGGATTCCTCATGCTGTGGGAGAGGATTTCTACTTTCCTTCAACCCATTGGGTCCAGATTAGCTTCCACAATGGACAGAGTGCAGTGATGGACAGGTCCAGCTTTAACTACTGACCTTTAAATTAGTCTCGATTTGGAGTCTCTTTATGCCCCTATGGCCTGGTTCTCAAGGCAGGTTGGGCACCTGCAGCTCCCACTGACTCCAACTGCAGCTGTGGAAGCTGCACAGCCCTGGGGCACTAGAGTCATGATATTGGGAATCAAAGAAGATGAGGTTTCGCAAGGACCTCAGAAGTGACTGGTCCATCTACAAGGTGTCCAACCCCCTGCTCACAGCAGGACAAACCTCAACTCAATTGACCAGGCAGAACTTTGTCAGGCCTTCACATGCCTTATAATAGAATTAAATTTCCACCTCCCAGTGTTAGCCTGTAGATATTTAGGCCTGCTTTTAAGGCCCATGATTTTTAAGTATGTTTGTCTTTCTCCTCACACAGGCTCCAGCAGCCTTTCTACACTAGAGAGGTTAATTGAGCTACATTACCTTGCTGTTCAGTCACCCCAGAGCAATGACTGCAGTGATGAGTGTCCCCACTGCCCTCTGTGGATCAGTGTCATGCGTCCTCACCAGGAGCCTCCCTACTGACGTAAGCAGGCAGCGTGGGGAGCTCATAAACAGGTATCTGACTTCTGCTGGCAGTCCCCTGATGGGGACCAGCTGCCCCACAGGCTCTTGGCAGCTCCCACCCTCCCACTCCATAGCTAGAGTGGGGGGAAGATACTAGGGGCTTCTCCCTTCCCCACACCATGCCAGGAGCCTGACATAGCCTCTTGGGCCTCTCCCCTTTCTTCTCCTAGCTTCCTTCCTCAGGGGAGTTAGGTCGGACCACCCTGGCTTCTCACTTCCACTCCTCACAGGGAGCCTGGCAGCCTTCTCAATGTCTCCGCTGAGGATCCACCTGAGAAGCTGCCTGGACATTCATCTTTCCCTGCTCCCAGCCTGAGCTGAAGTCCCCCAGCTGTCTCAAGCCCTCACTCCCAGCCTGCAGCCAGCATCCAGCTGCAGAGGACTGCTCCCTTGCCTGCTTCCACCCAAGAGCAGAGGAAGCCTCCAGTCCTTCCGACCCACTCCCAGCCTGGAAGTTGGTCCAGCTCACATTCTTGCAAATTTCAGGACTCCCAAGAGCCTGAATATTCAGCTGATGTAAGCAGGGACTACAGAGCAAAGGTAAGGAATTACTTCACACTGACACAGCATTGCCCTGTTATATCCTACACAGCTTGCTGAGGTAGCTTGATTATGTAGGCAGAGGGAGGCAGTTACATTGGCAGGAGGAGCATTTGAAGGTGTACACTGCCACCTTTGGTCCAGCAAAACCTTTAGTGCAGACTAGCTCTCAGAGGCAGAACCTGATTTCTCCTCCCAGATCCCTTCCAGGTACCTTTGAACATTATCACAGTCTCCATTAGAGCAAGAGTTTTCTGGGAGAAATCGCTGAGTCCCTTTTCCAGTCTCCTCTGGCTGCTGGAACTTCCCCTTTTCACACCTGGACAGAAACAATTTCACGTCATTATATTTTACTCAGTGACAGTGTTTATGTTCTTCCTAATGATTTACATCTCTAACAGATTTGGAGTTACAATTTCTTCCAGGCTCCCATAGATTTATTTCAACCTTGTTGTGTGCAGATCAGCTCAGGGAATAAAAGTGGAACTGAGTTTCTATGTCCAATTGACTCCTTAGCGTCTCTGCTCTGACCGACAGGGCCCTGAGGGGCATATAGAAGAGATCCATATGCTTCTGGGCTCTACTTACACACAGATGGTTCCCATATTAATTGTTGTAGAATCTGTCCACTAGGAACTAAAGTGATACTTGAACTTCCCCGTCCACAACTTATTCCACCCAGGTCTCCAAACACTACTCAGGGGGAAAGACTCTTGCTCACTGCTGCCCCAAGCTGAACAGTAACCCGCCCCCAAGCAATGAGAGGTCCATATTCCAGCCCACAATATTGAGCCAGCCATTCCCAGGGATATAAAATAGCATAGGCCAGTCTTTCTCATGGAATGGATAACTCCTGAGACTTCTACAAAAGGGTGAGACTTTCAGGATAAACTTTATGAGAGTATTTTATCCAGACTGTGACCTTCCTCTAGGGCTAATCAGCCTGTGCAGGCCCCAATTCCACCCCCCCACAATGGGCAGGTGGGGCAGGCTGGCCTAGTGGCCAGGTCCGCAGTCTGCCCTGGCTCTGGGCCAGCCCTCCCTGCCCCTAGGGTGGGACAGCTGGCCCAGGGGAGGGTTGAGAGAGCAGAGCCTATCCCTGGGTTGGATGCTCCCCATCCTGGGGGTGGGGCGAGCCAGCCAAAAGCTGAGGCCGGGTTCCTGGCTCCCATGTCTCCGTCTCCCACCCCACAGCCTTCAGGATGGAGGGGCAGCGCAGCTGTGGGGGAGCAGCTGTACAGGCCCGACACTGACCTGTAAAACAGGACAGTGTGGGGCCCGGGGAACCATGGGGCCCAGGTGACTGCCCCTCTTGCCCCCTCTCTCCCAAGGATGGCCCTGGCTTCCTTAGACATTTTGCAGTAGACCCCTGGAGAGATGTGATGTTAACATCACCTCCAAGCTCTTTCCCAGAGCTGTAAAGTGTGTGGGGTGGGAGAGAGAGTCACCTACCTGCTCAAGGTGTTTCTGACATCCTAGAGGAAAGAAGGAAAAAAGAATTTCAATCCCATTAACTTCCACAGGAGAGATCAGAGATGAGATTTTGGGAATGTGGAAAAAAGAGGCCAGGTCCTGACCCCAGCATCTGGATTTGCTGAGCTAAGGAGGCGTTTCTGTCTCTAATAACCAGTTGTCTGTGGCTCTGCTAAGGAGAATGGGCATTAAAGGTTCAGGACCGCACACATTGCATTACACTGTTTTTTCCTATATTGGCTTCCCATGGCCATGATTTAGGAACTGTCCTGTCTCTGTGCTGATATCTGAAGTGTTTCTAACTCAGTCTCACCTGCAGGAATTCATTTGGTGGCTTCAGACACTTCCCCTCCATCTCACTGATCAGCTCACTGAGACGGGAAATCTCTGCAGAGAGTTTATTGATATTTTCATCCTGTGTCTTCACCATCTCCTGCTCCAGCTTCTCCAGCTCAGCCAGAAGGAGTTGCTCTTGTTTGTCCAGGAACTGCCTTAGTTGCTGAAATTCAGACACAATCTTCTGCCTCTTGGTTTGTGTTTTTCTCTGCAAAAGAAAGTATAAAAACCAGGACAGGACGGATCAGGGACATGGATGGAGCCAGAAGAAATTCTATGGAGAACTCAGAGTGCAGGAGAGAGAATTTCTTTACAAATTCTAAGCCACAAAACACTGAAAATTACCCTGTCGTTCTTGGTCAAGGGGTTTTCTCACACCCTTGCCATTTGACCTCAGAGTCTCATAAAAGGATATTCCCATGTCTGACATGGTTCAGACAGTGTACTGTCGCTGGCCTGGAGGATGCAGATCCAAAGCAGCAGGAGGTAGCAGGGCTCCGCAGTAGAGCTGACATTTTCCACACTATTTTTTTTTCCGGTGTAAATGTAGATTTGTCAACACTGAAATGTTGAAAGATCCTGCATGGTACTCATTACAAAATCAGGTTAATAATGATGGTGGCCTACCAAATTCTCCTGGCCTCTCTTCTCCCTGCACTGTTTAATTTCCAGGAGTTTTTCTCTCTCTTCCCTCAGTGTCTTCAAATGGCCCTGAACCTTTTTCTGAAGAAAAAGAAACAGAAAATGTTTTGAGTGGTGTTACTTCTGCTCAAGGTGTCAGACAAGTTGGTGGGTGTATGGAATTTCTTCTCCAACATAATCACGTTAATGATAATTGGAAATCCCAGTACGTTTGTGGTATCAGAGACACCAAGGAAATGGGCTCATATTAATGAACCCCAGGGGTATTTTATTTTAGGCTTCTTGAAATAATGTAACCTGATTTCTCTGTTGATTTACACTAACAGGAAACTGAAGTCAGAGCCTGGGGATTTTTCTTTCACCACATTGCAGAGGAATTTTAACCAACAAGGAAATACAAATCCCGGATGCTCCCAGGAGTCAAAGTATGAGTGGAGATTCTCAAAAGAAGCCAAATCCCATGAAATTTCACCCCAGAACAGCAGGGAATGGCAGTGGCTGGCCGGAACTGGGTTGAGCACTAGTACAAACCCCATTAGCCATGTTGGCTTTTAGCAAGAATGTTTGGCATTTGCCTTGTGCTGGCCTCGCCCCTTCTACTGGCCATTCTGCCTGGGTTGCTATTTCCCGTCAAAGCTCCCAAAAGCAGCAGAGATTTCAGATACCAGGCCATGGACAGCAGCCTTCAGATAATGGAAACACCTTGGTTGGTTCTTCAGACTGACCCAGCTCAGTCCCGCCCAGGTGTCAGTTTTTTTACAACCCAGGCTCATGCCAATGGCCTGTGGCCTGGACCTGCGCTGTCTGAAACCCTTTTGTCCATGTTCTCAAGGTTCTGAGTGTCTGTAACCCATATGCCTAAAATAGGCTGTCTTCTTGAGAACTATTCAGGGTGGGTTACTGTTGCTGGGCAGTTTAGCTGCCCACAACCAGAAATTGCTGGAAACAGGGAGTGGTAGCATTTTGAGCATGCTCCACAGGGTATCCTACTGCAGTGGTCAGATGCCTTGAGAGGAGTAGACCAGTGGTTCCCAACAGTTTCTCTCCTGTGGCGCACCTTGCTACCTTTAATTAATTTGAGGCACGCCACCATATAGTTTCCAAGTGAACTCATGAATATTCATGAGCCAATCCAGAACTCTGAAATAGTTTTTCAAAAAGTTTTGTGGCACACCTGCTCAGACCTGATGGCACAGCTGTGTGCCATGGCACACTGGTTGGGAAACACTGGCGTAGGCTGGGGAGACATAGAAAGTGGCAAGCAGGAGATGCAGTGAAAGGTGCCCATGGGCTCAGGGTTCATGAGAGAAGCTGAGCCAGGAGTGAACAGCAAGATGTTTTCTCTCATCTGTGCAGGGGTTAAAGTATAATTTGGGGGGCCCCAAAACACTCCTAATTGTTTGGGCCCCCCTTCCTGCATGGGTGGCCCCTCTCCTGAACACCAGTGCCTGATCCCAGCTCCCCCAAAACCAACCCCCACTCCCAATACCAACCCCCAGCCCCAGCCTGTCCCCTAGCATGAGCCAGCTGCCCCCACACTCACCAGTAGCCACACGCGGGTGCCAGGGACAGGCTGCACATGGAGACTTCTGCCTCCAAACACAGCCTGCGCATGCTCAGGGGAGTGCATGGCAGCTCACATGCTGCTCCGCATGCCCATGCCTGCTGGAATGCTTCAGAACGCCATTGTGGGACTTTCTATTTTTAGGGACTCAGCGTTCGGGGCCCACAATAATAGAAAATGGAACCAGACCGCTGCGTTCTGGGGCCCTCTATTCTAAGCAGTGGGGACTGAAATGCAGCGTTTCAGTTCAACTTTCTATTTGTAGGGGCTCTGGACTGCTGAGTCCCTAAAAATAGTGGGCCCCGGAACGGTGTTCTGGGCTGTTCCAGCCCACTTTATCCACTGCTTCTGTGACTTCTTCTGCAGCAGAGTTTGTCCACATGCGTATGGTACTTAAGGCTGGTTAATCAGTAAACATGGAGCTGGCTCCAGAGGAGAAAGAAAGGCCTGAATGGATTCCTACTGAAGATTCCTGCAGCCAAAGAAGAAGAGGATGGCTGCTTCTTCCCACTCCAGCCTTGGCACTTGAACAAAGACTGTAGCTGAGAGGTGGGTGACTCCATCTGGACCTTGTGACTCTTGGGTATCTTTCTTATGGGATTTCTGTGGAGACTGTTCTGTTTAAATTCATTTGGTTTCCTTAGGATAAGATTTGTTAAGTTAGTAGTTAATACAGTTCATTGGTATGTCTATTCTAAGTAGTATTTTAAAGCAAGGTGGTAACTGAGCAGTCTTTGCTGTGAGACCTTTACGGACTGGATCCTGGGTCTCCAGCTGCTTTCTCCATAGAGGGTGGGGTTTATATCTATTAGGCACTGGAGAGGGCAGCTGAATGAATTCTAGCCCACCCAAAGATTACATGTCCTCACGGAGTTCCCCACAGCTATCTCTTCTAGTGGAGGCCGGTATCAGAGTTTAACCACCCCCCATGGAGTGAGACAGGAATTCAGACTCCCAGAGAGCAGCACCATCTCCTCCTACTGTAGGTCTGGGAGGTTTCTCAAGGCATCTTTCCCTCCTAATGGCCTTGTGTAATTATTACACAGTCTTCCAGGGGAGGCAGCGTGGTCTAGTGTGGTTAGGGCCCTACTATAGGGTTTGGAATACCTGTGGATTTTTTTTTCCCTCAGTTCCTCTAGTGACGTGCTGAGCAACCCTGAGTAAGTCGAGTTAACTGCTCTGTGGCTCGGTTTCCCCTCCCAGGCACAGTCGAGTTTGTCTGCACTGTAGCCTGCTCAGGGCAGAGATTCTGACAAAGAGAGGAGGAGCAAATGGCTGTCCAGAGCAACAGAAAATCTTAGCACTGGGGGAAGGTGACTTTCCCAAGGCTCTGGCTATAAGGATAACACTGGGTCATACCTTGAAATCTTCAGCCGCTTCCTCTGCAGAAATCACCGTGTGATCTCTATGCTCCTTGGATTTGTCACACACCAGGCAGAGGTTGTCTTTGCAGAACAGTTTTAGAGGTTCCCTATGTTTTTCACACAGTTTTTCTGTTTCTGCTTCCCTCTCTGATTGCAGCCTGAGTTCTCTGACTGCTTCCACAATATTCTTGAGCTGCCTGTTTGGCTTGAGGTTCCTCCTGGAAAAGGTCTTTCTGCAGTGAGGGCAGGAGACTGTCCGGGATCCCTCCCAGTGCTGAGTGATGCATGCTCTGCAGAAACTGTGATCACAGTCTAGAGATACCGGATCATTAAAATAGTCCAGACATATGGGACAGGTCATTTCATCCTGGAGAGTTTGTTCAGGATTTGCAGCAGCCATGGCTGCTTGTGCAGGAGGAAGACAAGAGAGGAATAGTTGAGTTTCACTTTCTCCTTAGAAATATCCTCCTTGGCGGAAACTTTGCAGTTTGTTTGGGAATTAGCGTCCTGGGTGTGGTCTGATGTTTGATTTCCTTGTGTGTAATGGGAAGCAACGCTGAATGAATTGGGGTGACTAGTGCAAACTGACAAAGAGCTAGTCTAGAATGTTGTAAATCCCCCTGTGCCCTGCACTCTGTCCTGTCCTTCAGTCACTTGTAAAAATTGGAGCTGGTGAAAGAAACTTCTTATGGAACAATTTTTCTGTCCAGAATTCCATTTTGTTGAAATCAAAACTGTAACCGGGAATGTGCACTTTGATTCCTCCTCCCGCCCCGCCCCCCCATGAGACATTTCAAGAGGTTAAAATGTTTCCCATTCATAGTTGGTTTGAAACAGTTCTGTTTAAAAGTTTATTTTATATTCAGAGGCGGCCTTAGGCAATTGGGAGCCCTAGGCCAAGAGCCATTGTGGGGCCCAGGCCCCCACTGATGCCCTCAGCATGGCTCTGGCCCCCTTCAGCCCTAAATGCCCCCCCCCAGTCCCAACTGCCTGCACCACTGCCCCCTCCATGGCTCTGGCTCCTTCCTCTGTAGGTCACCCCCATGGCCCCGGCTCTTCCCCACCCCCATCCAAGGGAAAGCACTATGGACACTAGCTCTCGCAGGGGAGTGGAGGCCAGAGACCCCTGGGGCAGGAGCTCTACCACCTACCCTCCATCCAGGGGGACGGAGCAGCACTCCCCCTACCCTCAACCAGCTGCACCTCTGCAGGGAGAAGGCAGGAGAGTGGCCAGTGTGGAGCTGCAGCATGTGGAGAATGGGGCCCTAGAGCGGTCCACTCTGAAGAGTTCAGGCTGCCTCATCCTCAGCCACCCCAGCGCTGAACTGGCCCTATATAGGGTCTCGGGGCAAGGTGGCCTCTGTTCAGCCCTGGGGTGGCCGGAGGCAAAGCAGCCTGAACTCTTCGGAGTTGGCTGCTCCTGGGTCCTGCCCAGGGATAAAAGTATAATTTGGGAGGCTCCAGAGCCCTCCTAAATTTCCTGGGCCCCCTCATGCATGTCCAAGCCCACCCTTTCTGCAGGTCTGGGCCTCCTTCCTGCACATAGGGACTCCTTCACCCACCCTAGCTACCTCCCCCCCAACACCTGCCCCCCGCCCCAGCTACTGCCCCACAAACTTTCTCCCCACCTCAGCTACTGCTCCTAAAATACCTGCCGTGCATCAGACCCCTCTTTTGACATGTAGCTTCCATAGCTCCACTTCCCACTCCCTAAGCTTCCCACTCCCCTGCCCCCATTCCAGCCCTCCTAACCCACCACTTCCCCAGGTCCCCATCTTCACACCACCCCCTTCAGCCCCCAACCCCTCCCCAGTCCACCACCCAGACCCCTCCTTCCCCTGCTCTCCCCCCACGCTTTCCCTGCCAACTGCCCGACCACCCCAGCACCCCAGAGCCTCCTTACCTGGCCAAGGTGGCCGAAGAGCTGCGTGGGGGGGAAGGAGGCTGTGGCACTGGCCGGCCAGTCAGACAGCAAGAAGGGGCCTAGACTCAAGATTGAGGCTGGCCACATATGCCCACCCAGCCCCAGCTGGAAGGGAAGGAGCAGCCACAGGCTCTGGGGAAGGGAGGGTGGCCAGGCTGGACTCAGCCCACAGCCCTTCCCTTCTGCCAGCCTAGGGGCAACGCACCAGAACGCTGTGATCCGGTGTGATCTGCTACTTTGGGGGGGCCAGAATGCTGGCTCCCTAAAAATAGGTTCCAGGGCATCCCCCCTTACTTTAAGCCCTGGACCTGCCACTGTAAGCCGCAGCTCTGCACCAGTCATTCTCCTCCCTCCCCCTGGGGAGGCACAGCTGGCTGGGGGTAGGTGGGGAGCATGGCTCCGTCCCTGTTGCAGAGAGGGCGGCTGATCAGGCAGGTGGCGCAGCTCCTGGCCCCAGTGGTCCGCAGCTCCCTGCTCCCCTACCACTCCACGAGTGCTAGGTTAGGCGAAGCAGGCAACCGCTACAGGGCCCTCTACGGCTTCTGGCCTTAGGTGGCCACCTGCTTCACCTACCTGAAAAGCTGCCTCTGCACCTCGCACCACTCTGTGTGAGCTGGGATTGTACACACTCCGATTACGCTATTGGGCAGCTCATCTGCACTAAGGCCAACCAGACAAATGGCAAGCTCTAGGGCAGTGCCTGCTCCCTGGCCCACTTAATCACCCATACACCATCTCACTGGTAAAATGATCTTGGTTTGAACCAATCTGCAAATCATTTTCTAGCCACTTGTATAGGGTGTATAGGACCATGCTCAATTCCTTGTCTCACTCAAATTCTGTTGAAGATTATATATATTTTTAATTAAAAACCTTTTGTCTTTGTCCATGCTCCCAAAGTAATGCTTGCTCACTTTTTCCCTCCAGAACCTCTTTTCCCAAAGACATCTTGTTTAATGCCAATTCTGTGCACAGTCTTAGTTATTCTCATTCTTATTATTGGTCTCCTCATTTATTTCCTTAAAACAAAAGCTATCAAATAAGAAGAATAAACTATAAAGAGATTTTTCTAATAAGTAGATTGTGCTGTTTTAATGCTATCTAATGATGTTGATTATGCTATAGTTAAGGTTGTTGCTTAATTTTCAAATAATTGCATCTTAGATTTTGTTCTTGCTAAAATGACAAAACACTGTTGTCAGCATAAAACAAATTATAAGTCTAGAACTGAGGGTGACTTTTTTTCTCCAGCAGAATTTGAAGTGATTTGAAGAAAAGGTTCCCAGTTTATAGCACACTAAATTTGTGAATGTTCATAAGAGTTCTACTTGTTTATTTTCTTTTGCGGTTTCTTAAGAACAACAACAAAAAGGAAAAACTTAAAATTTAGTTTGTTGGACTTCCCAGCTGAGATCTAAGCTGCAGAATCAAAGTACAATTGTGTAATGTGAAATATGCAGCACAGGTAAGTTCCAAATTGTCCCAAGTCATCACTGATTTGAATGCTTCCATTTTTGTGTGATGACTTTTGAGGGTAACTTGTTGTTTCCCCATATGATAGTTTGCACTGCTCGTGGTGTGGTTTAGAAGTAAGGCTCTGCTTAGATCAGGGGTCTCAAACATGTGTCCCCGGGGCCACATGCAGCCCTTAAAGCTATTTTCTGCAGCCCACAATGACGCTATTGTTACCGATATTTCTAGTGTCACTGTATGAAAAGGCTTCAGTGGTGCAGCCCTCGGGCTAATGTACTAGTCCTCATGTGGCCCTTGTGGTGATTTGAGTTTGAGACCCCTGGCTGAGACTGATATTACAGGGAAGACTCAAGCCAAATCTTCCAGTCCAATCTTTTCCAGTCCATCTAATTTCTGGCCTGTGTGCCTGGAAGGACAGACAAGTTACTCCAAAAATCACTGGAAAAGAATTGTAGAGTGACTCAGCTAAAGACATACTGAAAAACCTAATCATAGGATATGTTCCCAGAAGTCCCAGTGTTGCACACAGGGGAACGTGATGGTCGTGGGGACACGAGCTTTCTGAGTGTGTGTTGACAGCATGGCCACCCACCTTGGTTCGGCTTAGCAAAGTGCCAATCACTCAACTTAGCTTTGCAATGGAAATATGCACTCAGATTCCTGGTGCCTGGTTTTAAGATCTGAGGAATCCAACTTCCTGCTGACATCAAAGGTTACTGCAGAGGTTGAGATCTTCTGAATAATCAACCACAGAGCGCATCATGTTCCATTGTGACCAATAGGATCATGACGAGGGCAGCAGCAGGTGCTGAGTTGGGGAACTGATCAGATGCCAGTGACCTTCGAGGACGTGGCTATGTATTTCACTGAGGTGAAGGGGTTTCTGCTGGATCCTGCTTAGAAAGGCCTCTACAGGGACGTCATGAGGGAGAATTATGAGACGGTGACCTTGCTGGGTAAGGGCTCTTCTGCTTCCATTATTAAAAGCCGTGGGGTTTGCAAGTGTCAGTTTAGTCAGTTTCTTCCCTCATCAATTTAACTAGAGGGAAATGGGTCACATATGCCACAACTCCAGACACTGTCATCTCCATCCCCTCTATGGCGGAACTGGGGAGTCAGAAACCTAATGTATAGGTGACTCATCCCCATCTCTCCAGCTTTCAAGGGGTCAGAAGAAGACTGTTGTCCTGCCTCTTTTCTTTCTCATTCACTTATGTTCACCTTCCTTCCTGGCTCTAGCTTCATTTGTGGGGAGGGCTCTGGGTTCTCCAGATGTGGAAATAGGCAGTTAAAGAGCTGTGTGTGTATCAGCAGCTCCCCAAGAACATACCTATCTTGGGATCTTGTAGTGAGGGTCTGACAACAAACCTCCAGATATTTGCGTTACCACTATCCGGGGATGTTCCTTGTGACAATACTCTACCATGGCTCCACGCACAATGACCGTTTCTGATTTCACCCACTGTACAGGATTTCCCATTCCCAAACCTGATCTGATCACCCAGCTAGAACAAGGGGAAGAGCCGTGGGTCCCAGAGCTCCAGGACTCCAAAGAAAGGGAGATCCCAAGAGGCACCTGCACTGGTGAGAATATGTTAAACTGACAAAGAAACCACCTGGTGAGTGAGGGAAAAAAACTGGAACTACCTAAGGGTGCTAGGAGTGAGCACTCTTGGTTCTGCCCCATCTCACCCAGGTCAGGGCTGAGGTCTACAACCCTTAAGATAAAAATAGGTCATGATTTCCTGCCCATCCTGTTAGTTAGGAATTCCCTCCCTGCCCTTACTTCCCTGGGAGTGTTTGAATGGGATCTTGAGTCCAAATACAATGTCTCAATTTCTGCAACAGCTATTGTGCTGTTTTCTGTCTTTGCTCTTCCTTTTGTTGTCCTTTCTCCTTGACACAGGGATCAGTTCAAACACCAGCCTGTGATGTATTGCCTTGTCCCCTTGAATAAGATCTTGCTGGTCTTTCCTTTTGTAGTACAAGATCTCTGGTGGGGAGTGGGAAACCCAGGTGTCCCAAACCAGGCCATTTTGCTAAATATGGGCTTTAATGTTGTGACCTTTGGTAAGTCATGAATTAATATGAAGCCTCCTGAGGTGTGGATCCCAGCTAGGTCTGCTCCATTTGGCTGTTTCCACTATTTATTGTGTTATGCTCTGAGAATTCTGACATTGGCCAGTTCAATGCATGAGTTTGGAGAGACCAAAACTGTGCATTTTTACTAACTGACTTGGTTTTGGCCTGGTTAGCAGTTTGCTTGTTGTAAGGAAAATGTTGGTTTGATGGACCTTCTTATTAAGTGCTGTGTTGATACCTCTCTGTGTGGACAAAGCTATTTTGACCACACACTGCGCTCACAGACAGCAGAGACCCAAAATGTCCTGACAATGAGCAGTTAGCAAAGCCCAAAAACCCCTGTGTGGAGACAAGGGTTAAAGTGACCTCTGCATTATCAGTGTTAAGACACTAATCAGAAAAGAGAACAAAAACATGAAAATAGCTCAGACAGCCAAAGTCCTGCTTCTTAAAAACTTCCTGCAAGTGTGCAGTGTGAACTGTTAGCATTCATTACACCCTGAGATGATTGGAAAAGAACAGATGAATACATACTTTTGCTGTGTATAACATGTCATATATTGTAAGGGATTAATAGAGTTTCATAGGTTAAATCCACCTTGACCACCTGTGCCCAAGGAGAAGGTAACTGGCCCATCCAGCTGTCTGTAAGTCTGTCATTTATTACCTCAATAGTACTTGTAATGACAAGACGTCCTTTTGGTGATTAATGAACCTAACAGATGTGGACCCTGTGTGACATTCTCGTCTTATAATTAAAGAGAAGGGTCATTTAATTATGAACCAGTTGGCTCAATCCTTTCTCCTCCCAAGGCTCAAGCAGCTTTTTTTACATTAGGAAGGTAAACTGAGTTATATTACCTCACCGTTCAGTTACCCCACAGCAATAACTGCAGTGATAAGTGTCCCCACTGTCCTTTTAGGGTCAGTGCTGTGTGTCTTCACCAGGAGCCTCCCTACCGAGCTAAGCAGGCAGCATGGGGAGCTCACAAACGGGTATCTAATTTCTGCTGGCAGCTCCCAGATGGGGGACCAGCTGCCCCACAGGCTCCTGGCAGCTCCCAGCCTCCCACTCCCTAGCTAGAATGTGGGGAAGGTGCCAGGGACTCCTCCCTTCCCCAGACCACGCCAGGAGACAGACACAGCCTTTTGGGCTTCTCCCCTCTCTTTTCCTGGCTTCTTTCCCCAGGGGAGTTAGGTTGGGCCACCCTGGCATCTGGCCACATGGCATCTGGCTTCTTTTCAAAAGGCAGCCAGATCACTTTGAAGGACTATTCAGGGGTGGCCAAACTTATGGAGCTCAAGAGCCACACAAGTTGATTATTAAACCTTCAAGAGCTGCATTGAGGCACATTGCCATATACTTTTACCTCCTACATTGATTTGCTGACATTATTCTGCGAGCTACACTTTTTCATTCAAGAGCCACATGTTTGGTCACACCTGGACTATACCGTATAGCCTCATTGACCTGGAGAGGGGGAAAGTGGTTCTACCTGGAAGATTTTCCAGTTACAGTAATACGAACAGCTGAAAGCTTTTTGTCAGAGAAATAAACGTACTAGTCTGGTTTTGTGTGTTTTTGTTTTTCTGATCGGTTCATGACCAAATAACTTTTCGCCTAATTGCTCATAATTGATGAAATCTCTCCTTTTTCAGCCACTGAACTTATTTTGGGTCCCAGGGCTGGTGATGCCAAATGGCTGAGCATAGTGAAAGTGGGACCCAGAGGGGTGACACTGCAAGGGTCCCTCAGGTATGATTCCTACTCACACTGTGGTCAGTCCTTTTGCATCCTCATCCCTGGAGCCTTCAGCACCTCTGGGTTACATGCCTGAAGAGCCTCTCAGTGAGTGCCTTATTGCACACTATCGAAGATGCCACACGCAGGGAGTGCTGCCTCCCCACCCCCAACAGTATGGGGTGACTCTAGGCCAGCGCTCCACAGCTGGATCTGTTAGATCACCAGGCCATGGTGCGGAAAGCCCCAAGGTCAGCACAGAGAACAGGAAGATACAGCGCACTGGTGCTGGGTCTGTCCAGAGACCAGGGCTCTGTCGCTCACCGCCGGCCAGCAGCGTGTCCTGATAGGTTTCAGCGCATCCTGCATCTTTTCCCCACCCCACACTCACTGATCCTATTCAGCCTCCTCAGTCGTTTTTATTTCTTCCTGCTCAAGCCTCACCTGTCGTCATCTTAGCTCCTTGTTCTCCAGGTGGCCAAAGCCGGCTGGCTTCCTACAGAGGGGGCAGCAGTCCTGAGGCCTTAGCTTTTAGGCACGAGCAGCTGGGACATTGTCTGGGCACAGCCAGCTGGGATCAGTGACAGCTGGGCCTCTGCAAAAAGTGAACTTCCTTCCCCCCAGCTCAGCAACTGCACAGCATATGAGGGAAACTGAGACACACACATTAAAATTCCCACTTCCTTTGTCACACCACTCTGAGGGTGAGTTGAGAGAAGGTGGAGCGATCCCAAGGGGCCATCTCCCCATTTAACATCTAGCCTCTTGGGGCAGCCCAGTTATGAGGCCAATGGGCTCCCACCCAGGTAAGCAGTTGACACACCAATTGGAGAAGAGCTTTACGATACAGCATAAGCAGGTCTCTCAAGCCCGGCCACATCCGAAGGCCTCAGGTATATCAGCTTCTCCCCTCACCTGAAAGACAAAGAGGCTTCAGTTACCAGGAGTCCAGGGCCCTGATGCAAGGCTGGCAGGGATCAGGGCTGTTCCCCAGCATGACCAGGGAGATTCTCATTCCCACAGAGGGTACAGAGTAGGACCACAGGGTGTGGCTGGTTGGGGAGTACATTGGGTAGGTAGTTTCCCAACAGGTGCTGGGTGGGCGCTGGCTCTGTGGGAGCAGATGGTGCCTTCCCCAGATAGCAGCTACTCACAAAGGGCCCTGCGGGTTGCAGTCAGCATTCAACTTCATTCCCTTGATGATGAGCATGGTGCCCCCAACAATGCCGATGATGCCCAAGGCCAGGCCCAAGGCACACACCAGGGTCTCTGTGGTCTCCGAGATGGATGTGGGCACCTGGGCTTCTGAAAGGAGGGGAAGAGAGCAACAGGGCATGGAGTGAGCAGGGCCATTTCCACCCTTCCTTTCCAGAGACAGAAGAGAACCCAGGCATCCTGGCTCCCAGCCCCAGGCACCCGGCCTTACCCCAGTGCTTCAGGAAAGGCTCCGGCAGCCCCCAATGCTCCACCCGGCAGTCGTAGAATTCGTCCTGGCTGGGGATGAAGCGCAGGTAGGAGAACTTGCGGAAGGAGTTGTTCTGGCATGGGTAGAAGTCAGTCTCGGAGACGCCCTCTGTCACCTCCTGCCCATTCCTCAGCCACGTCACATTGAGCACGGGTGGTGAGAACTGGTCCACAAAGCAGATCAGGACGTTGGGCTCGCCCAGCACCACGGGGTCTTCAGAGAACACAGTCACCTCGGGGGGCACTGGGGAGACAGGGGTTAGGGTGTCGCATGGGGTGCCAGCAGACACCCAGGATGCACTACCTAAGGGGTCTCTCCCAGAGCTCTGGGGGCATTACTAGGGCCAGCTGAATTCCTTGCACTGGGGAGAGAATCCCTCACTGGCAGAGGTGGACACTGGGCAGGAGCAAGGAATCGCTCCTGGTGAAGAAGCTGCCCTGAGCCACTGGTCTGGGAGGGCGTGGACTGTCCTGACATGACACTGGATGAGTGGCTCACTGCAGGCCAATGGACGTCACATCCAGATTGGTACATGACCAAAGCTGTGGTACCTTGCGGGGAAGAGGAGAGAAGGGGTCTGGTCTTTGGCAGGCTGGGAAGGAAGGTGAGCCCACCATGCCGTACCGTTCCGGGCCCTCGTGCGGTTGGATTTCCGGATTATGATCTCCATGTTCATCTTCAGCATGGCCATGTTGCTCAACGCACCCTGTGCCTCAAAACTAGTGAAGGTCCCAAAATCGGGCAGGCGCCAGACAGCCTCCTTCTTCTCCATGTCCAGGTGTAAGACCTCATCCTGGTCAAACTGGAACATGAACTCCCCAGACTCCTGCTGGGCCGGGTCTGTGCGCTGGTAGAACATCACCTGGGAGAGCACGTTCTCTGCTGTGGGGAGACGGGGATCAGCACTGGCACTGGCTCCGCTGTGGGGCAGAGCAGTCCCTCCACAGTAGCATGGGGTCTCAGAGCTTCCCCCTGACCGTGCAGCCCCCAGCCCCAAGCAGGGACATTCAGAATAGGCTCTCAGTGTCAAAAGAAAGCAAATGTATGGGGCACAGCACCCTCCAGCCTGCAGTGGGGCTCTGCCTTGGAAAAGCACTTCCTGTTGGGCCCCCCAGCTCACTGGTTTCCCATCAGGTCTCCCAGCTAAGCAATGACCTGATCAAACCCTGCCCAGCTTGCAAATGGGGACATGACCCCCATCCAGAAAAGCTCCTGGGGGGTAGTTGGGTGCATCAGTTGTAGGACATTTCATTCTCTGTCTGTACACGTGCTTCTTCGGTGTCCTGCCATTGCCATGACCTGGCTCTGGGTGTGACTTCACCCCTGGGCCTGATACTCACAACCCAGGGTCTTTTCCAAAAGGGGAGCTGTTTCAGTCTAGTCCAGCAAAACAAACAAGAAGTCCTGTGGCACTTTTAAAGACTAACAAATGTATTTATTGCATGAGCTTTCATGGGAGAAAATCCCACTTCCTCAGACACTTGAAGATGGGGGAACTTACATGGCTTGTCACTGGGACCCCCAGGAATTCCCCAGCTCGAAGCTGCCCGGGGAGTCAGACAAATTGCGGGGGAGACAGGGAGATGTCTGGCTCAGAATTCCTCAGGAAGCAAGGGCGTTGGGCACTTAAATGCTAGGGAATGGTTCAGTGACTCCAGCCTTGTCTCACAGGACGTTAGTGAGTGCGTCCAAATGGAGATTGTGAACAGGGGACTGCCAACAGGGGAGTTTGAGAGGGAAAGCAAAGGAGAAGGAGGAGAAGGAGATTCCCTTGCTGGAGAAGTAAGGGAAAGAGCAAATCTTGGGGTGAATGAATTGCTGAGTGTGTGTTTGTCTTTTTCCTACAGGTCATTTCTGTTGGAAGTCAGTCACACTGTGATTGTGATTGTGATCATGTGGAGGCTGTTTGTTCCACTGTTCCCTGTTCACCCTTGATCAGCCTCCATCAACCTTGTGATGACCCTTCCCCTGTGTGCTTATATGAGGGGCAAGAGCTGACTAGGCAGAGAAGGACTTAAAAGCCAGTGGCTGAGTGATGAGGGGACTGTAAACAAGTGAGTTTGAGAGGGAGTTTGAGTGAAGGAGATTGTGGTTTGGGAGGCCACTACAGTGAAGAGGAGCCACGCTGCTCGTGCCAGCCCTGCTTCTGTATCCTCCACCAGCACCTATATCCAGACATTCTGACCATGGATGTATCTTCCCAGATCCTGGTGTGGACTTGCAGGGTCTGTGGCTTGCATTTCCCACTCACAGATAATCAGGCTGGGGAGATCATTCAGTCTGACAGGTGCCTTCTGGTGCAAGCTCTCAGGAGGCAGGTGGGAGAGTTACAGGAGAAGGTCTCTAGGCTCAGGAGCAGCTGTGCCCTGGAGAAATTCCTTAACAGCATCCATGAGGAGACGTGCAAGGAGGAGGAAACTATCTAGGTGCCAAAGACTGCTGCCACACCACCAGAAAAGGATGAGATGGCTCTGGCACAGGGAGGACACTGGAGCTGGTTACTTCTGGTGGCAGACAGCGCCCCACCCCTGCTCCCATCCCACCCTCCGTTGTGGTGAAAAAGCGTTATACAGCACTAGAGATGTACGATGAAGTGGAAAAAGAGAAGGCATGCACCCCTGAGGCTGGGAGGATCACAACCGTCATACCCAGGAGGAAACGTCAGGTTGTGGTGGTTGGGGACTCGCTTCCAAGTGGGATGGGGTCACACAACTGTTGCCCTGACAAGGCCTCTCGGGAGGTATGCTGTCTGTCAGGGCCCGTATCCAGGACATTATGGAGGGACTGTCGAGAATAATCCACCCCTCTGACTACTACCCCATGCTACTCATCCATGTGGGAACCAATGATACTGTGAGGAGTGACCTCAGCAGATCTAAAGTGACTTCAGGTCTCTGGGAGCTCGGGTGAAGGAGTTTGGTGCACATGTGGTGTTCTCCTCAATCCTTCCAGTCAAGGGTAGGGGCCTGAGCAGAGACAGATGCATCCTGGGGGTGAATGCCTCGCTGCAAAGATGGTGTCGTCAGGACAGCTTTGGCTTCCTCGACCATGGGATACTATTCCAGGAAGAAACATAATCCATTGTCCACAGCCAGGTCCTAAGCTATAACCATATTTGCTCTGATCCCTCAGAGACAGACATCTTGAAGATCTCTATCCAGCATTCTTAAGACTACAGTACCTACCTCAGGAAGTAAGAAAACAGATTGCCAGAGCCAGACAGGTACCCCAAAGTCAACTTCTGCAGGAGAGGCAGAAAAAAAGAAAACAATAGAATGCCACTGGTCACCACATACAACCCTCAAGTCAGACCATTAAGGACCTACAGCCTCCTAAAAAGAAGCCGTGCAAGACAGACCTCTTCTCCCCTACAGAAAGCCCCTTAACCCAAAACAGATACTCACCAGCAACTACAGACCAAACAACAGAAACATTAAAGCAGGCACACCCCTGCAACAAACCACACTGCCAAGTCTGCCCACATATCTGCACAAAAGACACCATTATTGGTCCTAAGCAAGCCAGTTCTTCCATCAAGGGCTCATTCACCTGCTCATCCACTAATGTGATTTATGCCATCATGTGCCGGAAATGCTCCCACACCTTGTACATTGGACAAACAGGACAATCCCTGTGCAAAAGAATAAATGGGCACAAAACTAACACTGGAAATCACCAAACAGAAAAAACATTTGCTGAGCACTTCCATCTTTCTAATCACTCTATAGATCAGTGGTTTCCCACCTGTGGGCCGCAGACCCCTGGGGGGCCTCAGTGTGGCTCCATGGGGTCTGTGGACAGGCAGGGAGCAGGGCCAGATGCTGCCAGGGTCAGTGGAAACCCCAGCTTCTGGCCAGCAGAGTGCTTCCCCAGGCAGGGAGTTTTTTAAAACTCTTGCTTCCTGAGCATGCTTAGACCATGACTTTAAGTGCCAGAGGACTCCTTGCTCTTTTTTTTTTTTTTTTTTTGCTCCCCACTACAGGAATAATGTGGACAAATTAGAAAGAGTCCAGCGGAGGGCAACAAAAATAATTAAAGGGCTGGTGCACATGACTTATGAGGATAGAGTGAGGGAACTCAGCTTATTTAACCTGCAGAAGAGAAGACTGAGGGGGGCTGTCACAGCAACCTTCAACTACTTAAAGGGGTGCTCCAAAGAGGAGGGAGCTCAGCTGTTCTCAGTAGTAATGGAAGACAGAACAAGGAGCAGTGGTTTCAAGTTGCAGCTGGGGTGATCGAGGCTGGATATTGGGAAGAAACCTTCTCACTAGGAGAGTGATGAAGCATTGACTGGATTACCTAGGGAGATGGTGGAATCTCCGTCCTTGGAAACATTTAAGGCCACATTGTACAAAACCCTGGCTAGGATGATTTAGTGGGAATGGCCCTGCTTTTAGCAGAGGGTTGGACTAGATGACCTCATGAGGTCGCTTCCAACCCTCTGATTCTATGAAGTGAGGGACCCCACCACCACTACCAAAGGAGGGCATCTGAGCCCCACAAAGCACTGTGTCAGTCTGAGTCCAGGGGAAATGGGGGACAGGCTAGGAAACAGGGCCACCTGTTTGGGGAACAGTCCTCCATCATGTCTGTCCTTGGAGTCCCTTTTGGAGGGGTCACCCCCGAGTCCCTGCGGGGAAGGGTGCAGGGCTGTGTTGTACCCAAACCACAGCACCTTCCCCACAATCCATCTGCTGCCCCGAAGCCAGCCTCCCCTCTGCCCCCTCCATATCAGCCTCACATCCTTCCCCAACCACCCCCTATCCTCCTCATTATGGGGCAAGAGTCTTTTCTCACCAGCTGCCACCCAATTCCAGCTCACCCCTCATAAACCCCTCTGCCCCATCAGCCTCCTCTTGTCCCCTCCCTGGGGATGGGGGAGTTGGGCACTCTGGATTTGAAGTAGTCCCATCCCCATCCCCTCTGGTCGTGGGTCTATGTGTCATAGCCACTGCTCCGTCCATACCTGTCCCTGCTCTGGCACCCACCAGGGCGAGCAGGGCCAGCTGGACCATGGGGACATGCCGATCTGCTCCCATCTCCTCTCTCCAGGCTGGGCACAGGGCTGGCAGCACTAGAGGGGCCAGCTGGGGGGGCACATGTCACAATATGGGGCAGGGCCGAGCTGGCAGGGCCAGCGCCTGACATTGGCTGGAGGGGACCAGCCCAGAGACACATGCCCAATGGCAGAGATTCCTGTGCTGACCAGCCTGTCACCAAGCAGAGCAGCAGCTCCAAATTACACTCAGAGCTGATAGGCACATTCAGCCCTGCCATGCTAGGATTGTGTTGCAACACAAGTCCTGTGACATGAGTTTCCTTAAAGCCCCAAAGCCTCAAGTGATGTGGATCTAGAGCAATTTCAGCCTCCTTCTGAGAGACAAAGGGTGTCTCTAGCCCTTGCGGCTGTGGAGAGAACGGTTCAGGGAGCAGAAATACATAGAGCCCCAGAGTGTGTGTTTTACACAAGTGCATGATTTTAAAGCCACTCGCAGGATTTTTGGTCCCAATGTCTCAGGGACCTTTTCGAGCCTGTTGTGCACAGCCTGAGGGAAGCCAGACCAAGGTTGATCCCCTGTTGTAACTGCTGTACCCCAATAAACCATCCTCAGCCCCCTGCTGGCTTTGTGGTCACTGCTCCTCCAGCTGGGGAGGGACAGGGCTGGGGGCTCTGGTTTTGAAGGGGAGGATGCCCAGCTGCCCTGGAGGAGGGCACTCTGCAGATGCTCCAGTTGGGTCCACTTGGCCAATGGAAACCCTAGTGCTGGGGAAGGCAGACTGGGGAGCGTGCCAGAGTCCAGAAGGTGCATCTGGGGTGGAGGTGACTCCTGGGGAAGTCTGCGGTGCTGATCCCAGCTGAAGCACAGACAGGCTCTGTTGTGTGTTTTGTGTTGTGCCTAATTGCCTAGGTTTCTGAAGCAACAGGGTTTAGCTTGTTGCCCTTGCAATAGGGTGAGACTATTAGGGGATAGCTCAGCCAGCCGTGTCTGGTTGAGTTGTAGTCCAGTAAAAAGACCTTTACGTGGGTTTGCATCTCTCTGTGTTTCATGCTGATTTCTTCCTGAATCTAGGTAAATTCCAAGGAGTCAACATAAAAGGTCCTTCCCCAGGAGAGGGGGCAGTGTGGTGGGGAGAGTCAGAACCCAAATCTTTTTCCTAGGACAGAGACAGCTGCAGAAGTGGAGATGCTCTAACTTCCCCTGAGGAGCCCAGGCTGCTGCCCAGCAGCATGGCCACCCACGTCCAGGGGCAGCAACAGAGAAAATGGGGCTGGGATGAGAGAGCTGCCAGGCACAATGCCATCCTGTGAGGGGTGAGCAGAGCAAGAGTCCCAGGCCCCACACTGCCTTCAGCACGCTCTGACCCAGGCGAAAGGAAGGAGCATGGAGCCTGGCCTCTGGCCCAGGACAAGGCTGCCTCCCAGTGCCAGTGGTACTGGTTGCCCCAACAAGCTGATTGGTTTTGGGCCCACCCCCTAAGGAAGGTCCTGCTGTCAGCGAGCTGGGCTATTGGACAAGGAAGCAACCCAAGTGTGAGACAGGACAATTATTATCTAGGGGTCCAAACCCCAGGAGCCTTGACTCACCCGTGACATCAGATCACAGCCCAGTCAGCGCTAGGAAGCCCTTGCACTCTCACAGGGGGGACAATCCATGACCCACAGGAAGCTCTATGGGCTGGATACTCACAGCCTGGCCCAGCTCTGTCCCTGTTGCCCTGCCCCAGGCCTTATTTGAAAACATACTACTTGAAACCACCTTCTTAAAGTAGCATAATAATAGTAACACTATTGAATTTTTTTGTGCATCCTTTATTTTGTTGCGTACATGGGTTTCACAACCTGTGTGCATGCACACACGCGCACAGCTTAGAGGGAACATAGGTTGTATTCGATTTCTAGCTTACTGATATGCTTTGGCTCCTGATTGCATTGCCGCCAGGTCTTCCTCACCAGGTGGGTAGGTTCAGCTCTTGAAAATTGCTCTCCCAGATGATGTTCTACCAGCGCATGGACCCAGCCCAGCAGGAAGTCTAGGGAGTTCATAGTCTAGTAGTTTGACCAGGATAAGCTCTTCTGCTGCTCTCATTGCATCCCAGTCCCTGCACCCAATGGGGGAATCACTCACAGAGGTGCTGTGGGCTGAAGCAGTGCAGTGACCAAAGTGTGTCTAGAGGAGGGGAAAATGGGAAGGAGATGGGAGAAATCCAGCCTGGGTGCAGGAGGTGGGGCTCAGATGCCAGATAGCCAGAAGCAGAGTGGGAAAGCCAAAGTTACCAGTAAGGGCAGTGGGAGCCATCTGTGATGTTCCTGAATTGGGTGTGGTGGCAGGGCTCTGCATTACTGGTTGGAGCAGCTCCCTGACCCACCCTAGCACTGTTCAACACTATCAGCACATAGTGGGGTGGGAACTGGGCCAACCATGCAGCTGCAAGGCAAGGTAGACTTTGGCCCTATGGCAGGAGCTCTGGCTGGGAGCCCCACTGAGATTTAACCCCACAGACTGTACAAAATGCCCCTCTGCTCCCCTTCAGCTCCAGAGGTTATTCTCCCTCCTCCCCTGCCACCTCTGGGGCTGCAGAGGAGGGTTAGGAGCTTCCTGGAGTCACAGAGGAGGAACCATGTGGGTAGATGAGAGTCCTCCAGGGTCACAGTGAGCCATTTGTTTTAGGTTAGAAAGGCTCATTGTTTCCATTGGAGGGTTTCCCCTCTCAGGGACACAGGCAGAGCCAGGCGTCTGTGTCCGACACCCAGGGCCAGGGTCTCTCCCTGGGGACAGAGCCCGGTGGGAAAGTGAAGATCGGGGCCTCGTCACCAGCATGGAAAAATGTCACCTGCCTCCGGTCACAGTCCAGACACACCCAGATCTTGCAGGGGTACATAGGTCATCGGGGAGGCAAGAGCCCAGAACTGATCCCTCCACTGCTCCACAGCCCAGATCCCCTAATCCAAGCGAAGGTGTATACCTCCCTTCCTCCTCACAGACTCTCTGGCCACCCCCACAGCCCAGCATAGCCCACCCCCCACCTTCCCACAGAGAATCCCTTATGGCCCAGCACACAGGTCTCAGTGTCAAATCTCTCATGGTCCTTGGGCAGAGTTTCCATCTTACACTTTCCCCATCCTCAGAAAGGATGAGGTCTGAGCGTGTCTGGATCCGGAGTCACAGTCACTGGGGGAGAGAATCAGCATTAGGGGCAGAGCTTAGCCCTGGAGGGGGGGCTGCACCCGGGGGTATCACTGGCCCTGGGAACACGCACCGGAGAGTCCCTGAGCCAAATGTGTCCATCCAAGTGTTTCTCTTTGTTTTCAAACTCCCTCGACCCCTCCCTTTCTGGGCAGAGGTGATCTCTTTCTCTGGTCTGAGCCAGGGAAGTCAATTCGCATATCTTTATTGCCTCCTTCAGGTGCTTGCTTGCTGCTGGGAGAGAGATCTGTCTATCTCCCACCCCCCTGAGCCATGCTACACATCTGAACACATGCATGAGGCTGCAGGACACATATGACCAGAGTAATCATATAGAATAGCTTATGAGCATCCATAAAGAAACATTGCATGGTGCAATTGGCAACAAATCATACAATCAGAGTGTACAAGTGAACAGGAAAATCATATAGATCATAACTCAGGGTGTACAGATGTGCATCCCACAACAGAGGGGATCTCCCACAGGGGAGATCAGGGCAGAGCAGGGGTTGGACCCTGTGAGCCTGGATTTAGGAACTGGCTGCCTGGTACCATGGAAACCTAAGCTGAACTGGGGCAGACTCCACCATGGCAGTGTCCTGATCAGCAGGGATCAGAAGATACCCATCCAGGAATGATCCCTGAGAAGTTCTACCACACCAGGGTTTCCTTGGCACACATTCATAAGGGCTCTCAAACCACATCTCTGCCCCAGACTGTTGGGAATCAGGAACCACTGATTCCTGCTACAGTGAGGGGTGAAGGCTTGCTGGAGCCCACCAAAGAAGCATTCAGGATACAGAGGCACCAGTGATCTCATCCAGAGGATGGGGAAGGGAGTGACCTGTCAAAGGAGCTGAATTTGCTGAAAATGCTGAAGCATGGAGATTGGGGAAGGACACTACATCCCAGGTGTGAGAAGTATCTGTCAGAGAAGAAAATGTTGGGGTTTGAATCCATCTGAACCTTTGAAAGGGATCATGTAGGGCCTGAGAAGCCATTTGTGTTACCTGGGAGCACCTGGAGGAAGGGTGGGTTCAGCTGGAGCCCAGCTGGGCTGCAGCAGGTTGATTAGTGGGAGGGGACAAAACCTGCAGTATAAAAGGGAGTTTCCAGGCAGTGGTTGAGGTTAGGAGGATAAAGCTTTTGGCTCTTAAGGAGGCAAGTAAAAGAAAGCTCTAGAGCAGGCTTTCTAGGCAGGGGTTTGGGGAAATAGCATTTAAACAAAAACTCTGTAGTTCTTAGTAGTTAAAAGCAAATGTGTTGGATTTGTGGGTAAATAGGTGGGGTGGGTTTGGAGGTTTTTTGCCAGCTGGGAGCCTGGAGAAGAGAGAGATGTTGACAGCCCTAAGACAAAGAAGTAGGGGGTAAGGGCCTGCTATTGATGCCAGAGACCTTTTTGTGAGGTTGTAGGAGTCCTGTAGGTTAGACTTTCTGTTATCCTGAGAAATGTGGACTGTGCTATGACTAGGACAGAAAGATCTGGGGAGAGATCAGAAATCCTTTTCTCTATCAAAGTGATAATGAATAAGTTGGTGACAGCCTGAAAGACAGTTTTATGCTATACCTGGCTATGGGTAGGAATACCTGTGTTGAGTATTCTCTTTTCTAGGGCTCCCTTGAGGAGCAGGATTTCTGAGCAGTGGAAAGATCTCATGAGGAAGGCACCATGAAACCAGTGTAAACTCCCCACTTTCTGTGCACCCTCCACCACCAGGGCATTTACATGGACTTTGGGGAGTGGGTTGGCTGGGGGTGTGGTGCTATTGTGGAGGGGAGAACTGTAGTTTCACTGTTGGCTGATTGGGGGAGTGATGCTGTCTGTGGGGAGGAGGAGGAGCTGGGATGGGCTGTTGTCCATTAGTGTGAGTGGGCTGCATGCAAGTGCCCCACTGTCTATTAAAGGGAGATGTGTGGTTGTACTGTTAAATGTTGGGGGGGAGGAATGCTGTTTTATGGGGTGGACTGGAGTTGTACTGGCATCCATCAGTGTGTGTGGAGTTGAGCTGGGGCACCCCCATTGTGTGGGATGGTGGGCTGTGATGCGTTGGGGACTGGACTAGGGGTGGGCAGTGGCTGTATGGGATGGGCTGGGGCAGTGCTGTGTCTGGGAGTGTGGGCTATGATCCATTCAGGTGGGATACTGTCTCTATGGGGTGGGCTGGGGCTGCACCACTATCTGAGAACGCATTGGTGTCTAAGGGATTGCGCTGCTGTCTGAGGGGAGGGCTGCAGCTGTACTGTTTAGTTGGGGAATGGGCTGCTGTTCGTAGCAGGGCGTGCACCCTGATCTGGGGGGGTGCAAACATCTATTTGGGAAGGGTGTGTTGCTGTCTGTGGAAGGCTGGGCTTCCATATGTCAAGGGTGTGGATTGGGGGTGCAACTTTGAATGTTGTGGGGGTGGGCTGTGCTGGTCTGCTGTTCATTGAGATTGTGACTTGATATTTGGGAAGTGGGTGGGGGGGATGCCATGTGCTGTGGGTGCATCATTGTCTGGGGGGGTGAGAGGGCCTGTGATGTGCCACTATCCATGTTAGTGGGTGACCTACAAGTGCATGTTGGGGGGAGGTCTGTGCATGCCACTGTCCATTTAGGGCAGATGTGTTGCTATTAGGGGGAGCAGGGGGTGCCCCACTGTCTGAGTGGCAAACTCAGCACCCCTCCACTATCTGGGGTGCAGTTGGCTGCTATCCATTGGGGGTTGGGCTGCCAGGTTTACAGGAGGTGAGCTGGGGTGTGTTTCAGGGGAGGGTTGCAGCTGTGCCACTGTATAATTGCAGGGTGCACTGTCTTTTGTTGGCAAGAAAGCTGGGGCTGTGCTCCTGTCCTGGAGCTGTGCACAGCTCTATGCTTGAGGAGTATATCCCACTGTCTGTGGGGGAGGCGGGGCTGCCATCCTTGCAGGAGGTGGGGTGTATCCAGAGCTGTCCTGAGGGGAGGGCAAGTGAGGTAGCTGTGGGGGTCCCTCCCCCCATGGCAGGGATTGGCATGAGCCCCACATCTCCCAAAGCAAGCTCCAAATGGCTTTTTTCCCAGCAGACACAGGCTCACAAAGAGGCTGCTCTGCAGGTGAATAGCTGGGCTGCCTGCAGCTGAGCCCTTAGCTGGAGGGGAGAGGGAGGTGTAACCCTTTCCTCCTCCAGCACCACCCCAGGGAACACACAGCCAGGTCAGTACTAGGGGAAGCTTGGTGGGACCCTGAGCCTGGATGGGGATGGGTGGTGGTGATCTAAGACTATCCTTTTGCCCCAATTCACATTGGGCTGGGGGGGGGGCAGGCAGATAAGGGACCATGGGGTGACAGACTGCTCCCCAGATCCCATCCAGTGTGTTGCTGTGACCTCCCAATTCCCACTCCTGAACCCTAATTCACCCTGCTTTGGCAAGTAACCACTCACTCCTGAGTCAGTTCACTCCAGCCTTTTGCATGCAATTGCTCCCAGGCAGGGGCTGTGTGCCACCTGGCTACTCAAGGGAGGGTCCCCCAGCAAATATGAGGTAAAAATGATGAGCAGGCAACACTAGTCACCTGCTACCCATTTTTTATATTTGATTCTCAAGTAAATGTATGGAACTACCCATGTCTTGCTTCCTGTCTGATCATTGGAAATGGCTGGTGATCAGACATGACTTTCATCTTGTGTATTGTTTCTGGGGTGGATCCTTCTTGCTTTTCCCATCCTGAGTGAAATAGAATTGTTTGCCTCATGGGTTGCCTAAACTTTCCCCACCTGGTTTACATGCACCTGTAAGGTGGGACCAGGCCAGAGCCTTTTTAAATACCCTGCCCTGCAGCATGTCCAGGCATTTGGCTTAGGGCAGGAACAGCATGGGAAACTGCAGATGCTGTGCTGTCTGCCTTGGTGCCTGCCACCCAGCTGCACTTCTCTTCCTCTCTTGACACCCCACTCTATCCTCCCCACTCATGCTACCACTCAGATTGTGGGAAGGCAAGTATCACAGCCATGTTCATGGGAGGGGCAGGGCTGGAAGTCCCAGGGAGAGGCTGATCTATCACCCTCCCTCCCATTCCTGTTTGTGGAGCTTCTTGGCTCCTGATATTCAGCACCAGGAAGCTGGAGGGGTTAGGGAATGTTGTGCCTTGTCAGGCAGTCCTATCCCCCAGTGCAGGGGTGGGTGGGAGTCCTACAGAGATCAACTTGCTTGGGGCCCTGCACCCCTTAGGGATGGTGCTGGTTGCAGCTGTACCACCATTTATTAAGGAGATGTGGCTTTGAACATTGTGGAGGTGGATTTGGGGGTGCTGCCATCCATTCAGGGTGCAATTCTTCCACCTGGGGGTGGGCTGGGGTCATGCTGCTGTCTGAGGGGTGCCCTATTGGCTGAGGGGAGGGCTGGGGTACACTGCTGTACAATTGGGGGGGCTGTCCACTTTTGGGATGGAGGGCTGGGGTTGTACCACTGTGGGATTGCATTGCCATCTGAGAGGTGGTCAACAGGTGCAACACCATCCATTGGGAAGCCTGGGGATGTGAGTCTATCCACTGGGGTAAAGGCTGGGGGGGTGGGCCACTGTCTGGGTGGGGGAGGGCTGGGGGGGTGCACCCTTGCCCTATGGTGGAGGTGGTCACCACCTCTGTGCACTTTTACTAGATTGTTGAAAGGGAGGAGGTTCCCTGATTGACAACTGACCCATAGGAGCATTGACAGGAAGACAGGCCTGGCTGTATTTGAGCCTAGAGATTTTTTCCACTGCTCTAGTTTGCATAAGGGTTACAGCTCCATGACTAGAGGCCTGCTGGCCAGGTTCTTGGGGGGGGGGGGGGGAAGAATTGAACTCAGTCTAATTGTCAAGATGACAGTGATTTTTTTCAATGCTGATGTGCCTATGAAGTATTTGTATTAGTAAAGCCATCTTAAAACCAAACTTAACCACTAAAAGGTTATGGCCAGAAATCCAAGATGGTGGCCACAGTTCATTATAGCTGAGAAAATCAGGATGGGCTTCTTGAAATTACTTGAGCAATAGGGAGCTAGCATGTTGGAGTCAGAGGTCACTCCCCAAATGCGAAAGGAGGGAGTTGTGGGGTATAAGCACATGTTCTCAAATGGGTGTGACTTGATTTGACAGATGAGTGTAGCTGTTCATTGCTGTGTAGCATAACCAATTAGAGGTGCTTAAAGCTGATTGGTAAAATGTGTGTGGTTAGGATTAAGACTGAAAAAGCAGCCAGTCAGAAAAGGTGAAATGCTTGGTAAGGCTGGGAGGTGGAAAGGTGAGTGGAAGGCATTAGAGTGGGCATTAGGGAAATGATCAAGAAGCTGAAATGCTGGAGAGGGGAAGAAGATGACTAGGATATCAATGGATCAAGCAGTCAACACAAGTGGCATGGTGGGTAAGTAGCAGCTCTTGCTAAGAAGTAACTGACAGAACAGAAGGACCATAGACGATACAGAGGGAAGGAAGCTGTCCTGAGGTAAGCTTGGCACTGTTCTAATTTAACAGATAAATATAAATATGTATGACTAGGTGGTTAACACTGTTTGGGTATGTTCAATGCTGCATAAATAAAACTGCTTGATGTCAGGCTCCTGCCTCAGTTTGACCTTGGCTGGAAGGTGACCACTTAAGGCTGTTTGTACTGTGTGGTTTGACAATGTTGATCACACACCATGTGTGTCAAGAGAATGGGATACTATTGGAAGAGAGCTTTATTTTTTGGATTCAATATGCTGATGATATTGAAGCTTGCTTTAATGCTTTGTTTTTGATATTCATATTGAACTGTCAGTGCTCTGAGTGGAGGCTGTATCTGTCTTGACACCATCCCTGAGGGTTAACAGTTGGTCTGCTCTGGAGCGAGTCACGGGGGTTAAAAGGAAGACCATAGTAAAGCTTCACAGTGCAGGTCACTCCCTGTCAGCTACTGTGGGCAGATGATGCAGGTAAAATATAAAAATAAGCCATTGCATGCTTTCTGTGACATTTTGACAGCTCAGTCATCTGCCATTAATGTGATGGGACCTTAGAAAATGGTCTTGGATGGTATCATGGGGAGGAACTGGTCTGTGGAACAATGTTACCTAGTTAATATGCATGTATTATATGAAGTTATGAATATTTGCCATGCTTATTCCTGGAGGTTCAGGTTAAACTGATCATAAAGTAGCAGACTGATTAGTGGGAGAAGAGGAAATCTTCTATCAGAGTTGGCTATATGTCCCCAACATGCTAATGAGGAGGAGTGGGAGCTGGGGAGGAGGTTGAGGCAAGTCTCTGGGGTTCGGGGCTGGCTGCTCAGGTTATAGGGACAATACTTTTACCCTTCCTATGTGGAAGGGAAAACAGCTGCATCTGTGTGATCAAGGTCAGCATCTTCTGTCTGGTCCTGGGGCAGCTGGGGGGAGTATCCTCTGGTTGCTGCTGATGTGACCTCATTTTCAGGTTACTATGTTGGTGGGGGTGTGGTGCTCTGGGGAATGGCTGAACTAAAACAAAGGCTTTAATGGTTTCAGCCCCTGCCTAAAGAGGGCCCTGTGGCCCTCCAAAATCCATCCAGTGTGGTGTGAGTTGTGAACTGTTACTGCTCTCTTGCAGCTTTCCTGCTTGGTCCCCAGACGGCTTAGTCTGCTCCCCAGCCAGTCCAGGGGCAGGACTGAAGTACCACAGCCTCCCATCCTCCCCTCAGTCTCCAGCAGCAGCAGCACCAGCTTTTGGGCCCCCTACAGTGCTATAGCATATTGCCACCACACACTTCCCCACCCCATAGCCCCTAGAGAAGAAGGGCCCATGACACTCCCCTGCAACCACAGTGAAATGTGGCAGCATCAGTTGTGGGGCCTCCAAACACCTCCCCAGTGCTGGTTGGGGTCATGGGGGAGGTGAAGGAGAGCTCCTAAAGTTGGGCTGCTGTGGAGTCTGTTGGGGGGGTTAATAGTGTCATTCATGGCATGCAGTTGCTGGTGGGGAGGGGTGCTGGTCTGGGTGGGCATGGTGCCATCTATGCAAGGGGTGTTAGTCTGGGTGGGCTGGAGTGGTGGTCTGGGTGGGCATTGGTACTGTCTGAAGGGGCAGTTGCTGATCTGGGAGGGCATGGTGCCATTTGGGGATAGGTCTGGGTGGGTATGGTGCCATTGGGGGGTTGCTGATCTGGGTGTGCTGGAGTGGTCTAGGTGGGCATGGTGCCTTCTGCAAGGGATGCTGATCTGGTTGGGCATGGTGCTGTCTGTAAGGGCTTGAGTGCTGATGTGAGGGGGGGCATGGTGCTCTCTGGGGGTATAGTACATCCTTTTGTGGGGGGATGCTGATGTGGTGGGTAGAGGTGCTGATCTGGGTGGGCAGGGGTTTTCTCTAGGCTGTATCAATCAGGGTGCTGTCTCTGGGGGATGCTGATTTGTCATATGCAGGACTGCATCCAGGGTGGGGGATGTGGGTGAACAGGAGTGCCTTCTCTGAGGGGTGGGCAGAAGGGCAGCCATTGGGGTGCTGATCTGGGGGGCAGGGTTGCAGTACTTGTGGCTTGCTGGGGATGGAGGGCAAGTTGTCTCCTTGTGGGGTCTTAGTTCTCAGCAGGGGGAAGGGTCTTTCTATTAATGTGGAGTGTAAATATGTGGGTGGCTGTGCTATGAGGTCTGAATTGAGCCAGTCTGCTGCAGGGAAAGGGTGACTGCTGCTGGCCATGTTGTGGCATCAGGTCTGGTCTGGGGTTATGATGGGGGAGGGTCTAGTTGTGGCAGTCTCCAAGGTGCACTTGCTATGTAAGAGGTTGGAGTCTGGAGTGTGGCTTTGAGGCTCACAAGGGCCTGTTGCTGTGCAGTGGGGTTGGGGGTGTGAGTTGCTCTCAGAGCAGGGACCTGGTCCTACCAGAAATCAGATCTAGGTTATGGTGGTGGGTGGGAAGTCAACCACAATGTTGGGTCTTCAGTAATTTGGGGAAGGAGTCTCACCCTTGGTGGTAAGGTTTGGTCAAGGGGTTACTTTGAGGCAATGTAGCTAGCCTGCAAGTTCTGGAGTTGGAGTATTCAGCGTTGGTAAGCCTTCCCCCATGGGTTCTTTGGGGGGGGGGTAGTGCAGCAGGAGATGCTCTGGTTGCTGGTTTTCGTTTGTGCCGGCTGTGCCATTCCATGGGTTGGGTTTGGTGATTCTCAGACAAGTTGGGCCTGATTTGACAGATGGTCTAGCAGTTGTGAATGGCCTGTAGCAGTAACCAATTTGGAAACCTTATTTGTAAAATTGGTATGCTAATAGTTGGGGTTGAAAGAGCATGGCTGTCAGAAAATGTGAAATCTATACATAAATGTAAAGAGAACACAGGACTGAGTCCACATGTCTGGAAGTCTGAGCAATAACTGAGCAGCCACTGCAAAGGAGCTGTGACAGAGCAGGACTATAAATGCTACAGATGAATGGAAGCTGTACTAAGGTAAGTCTCTGGCTTGGTTCTAATTTCTATGCTAAAATGTATGAATGTGCATGTCATGCTTATTAAAGCTCTGTGGTGTATATTGTACTGAAGATACAAATCAGAACTTGCTGGCTGTCAGCAGCACAAATGATTTTAACCTCAGGAGAAATGTAGCCACTTAAGGCTCTTGTCAAACCATACAGTACAAATAATACTGGTCACTTCAATGGGTTTGTATGTCAAGGGAATCTTATTTCTAGTGTGCCTTTTTTGGAAGGGGATTTTATTGAGTTTATTGTAGTGTTATACAATATCAGCTATGCATCTTGGTTTTGTACATGATTGCTTAAGTCAGTCCCTTTTGAGTGGAAGGCTGCATCCATGCTTCTCCACACAACAATGGTGTATCTGGGAGAGCTTTCCCAGTGGTTAAAATGGAGCCTGTAATAAACCCTGGCAGTGTGGGCCACTCCCTATTGCCCACTGAAACCTGATAATACAAGTAAGGCATTGTGGGGGTTGAGCTTGATATATGGCAGGATGACTGAGCTGTCAAGGTGATGTGGCCTTGGAAAAGGCTTTGCAGTCCTAGGATGCATCAAGTGAAATGCAGGGAAATGTTAGTAGCACTACCCAAGAGCTTGTGCATGTGGCCTCGTGGGAGAATTTTGATTGCTGCCTGTGGAGTCTCATTTGCTGGCTGCTATTGGAGGTTGTGGGGGGGATGGATTCTGGTTGCCACCTATATGGCTGAGATGTTGTCTGGGGGGGAAGTGGCTTTCTGTGTCTGGGTTGCTTCCACATGGTTTTCTGCAAAGGGGTTAGGTGTGATATCTGGGGGTGGTTTTGGAGAGGGATTGTTGCTCTGCACAAACAATTGCCAAAGACAAGCTCATGTTTCCCCATGGGTTTAACTGAGAAGGAAGAGTTGTTTTGGGGGGGGGGAATAGACCAGTGTGCAAGATCTCTAGGCCACTGGGTGTTCATGGTCAACTCATTTGGAGACAGGCTTTCTCCCTTCATGGCTTTCATTTTTTTGTGGGAGTGGGGTACAGGGGTGTGAAACCCCACTGTGCCAGTTTCCCAACCAAGAGATCAGACCACTTATTTTGGGTTAGTCACTAACATTTGTTATACACAAGAAAAAAGGAAATAATATAGCAATGTCAATGTTAGTCCTAACTTATTTTGGCTAACAACTCATAGCAAATGAAAACTATATATGCAATGTATACAATAACCACTAAATGGTGTAGCTGGATTATACATGCCTCTTGAAGCTGCTGTTACAGTAAACTAGTGCTAATAAGAAATCTTCCTTTTCTATAACTCTCTTTAAGGCATTTAGTAGCTTTGACTGGGTGAATCTTTAATCAAACAAAAGTAAAACCCCTTCAATGTCAGTGCCAAGTTCAAGAACAAACTCCTAGTCTCAATTCTGGATGGAGGTGTTCACTGAGTTATCAGGTATTTGTGTGCAGTCCCTGTTCTAGTATCAATCATACAATTGTTTTAGTACTCAATCTTGGACAGCATGAATGCCTTGCTCTCCAGGCACCATAGGTCATGGCCTGGTGAGGCTAGCCACAGACTGTTTCTGGTTAGTGTCAACTGGGGGTGTTGAAGGTAGTCTGACGAAATGGGTTTACTTTTCACTCTACGCATGCTCTGTATTCATATCTGAGCTGGCTTGGGGGAGGTACCTCCTGTAAAAACTAAGGAGGTTAGACAAATTTTGAGCAATAATATTGTACAGAAATGCACAAAGCTTGAAAAAATTCCTAATTCCCAAACTATCTCCCAGCACAAACTTATTTCTCAATTTGACCAGGTTATATTTACATTTTTGATGTTACCTCTGGAGGGTGTTTAGCAGACCTACTCTCCTGTAGGGGAAAAATGAAGAAACAGCATAGTTTGCCCAAAAAAATCTGCAAGCAGGTTGTGTGCTCAAACAAGACAAATCAATCTGCACTTGGCCTTCCCTGGACCTTACACTACCAGGTCTGGCTGCAACCAACTAGGCATCTCCTGCCACCCACTAAACAGGAGAAGCAGCAGCCTGTCATGGGCCCTGCTCTCTGGGAGTGCCCAGACAGAAAAATCAAGAAGGAAAAATAAGAGAAATTAGGAAAAAGGACCTGTTAAAAAACCAGTCTCCCTCTGGTGATCATGCAAAGGGGGATAGAATGCTTCCCCTGTGGGGTGGCAAAGGGGTGCTTTTGGGCTGGCCAGACCTTAAGCAGTGCAGTAAGCTAATTTCTCACCCCTCAGACAAGCTAGCAAAAAAGGCCCATTTTTATAGCCAAAGCCCACCACCTCAGGATATTGCCCCATTTTGCCTAGGGGAAAAAACTGTAGTCCTTGGCTGACAAATTTCATTGTAAGCCAATGCTGTGCAAAATTTTTTTGGTTCCAAAAACTGCTGAGAACTAGTGCTGTATCCACTTACAGTAAGTTCCTAAAATCACTTTGGTATGCAGCTGCTGACCCTGAGAGAGTCACAAGGCTATTCTCCATACAGGCTTGACAAGCAAATGTCCTGCCAGGCTGTAGCCCACTCTATACACAGGCCTAAAGTTTGGTCAATGACTTCAGGACCCCAATAAAATATCTTATTTCCACAATTCTGAATTGCTACTCCATTCCCATTTGAAAACCTATCTCACTTATGTAACATGTCTGGCTCTAAAACCTGTATTTGTATTCAGAATTTGTTTTGCCCAATGTTTGTATGGATGTAGTAAACATACCTATAAAAACAGATTTGGAGAAGAGAACAATTGAGCAAGTATTCTGGGGCACCTGGAATGCCTCTAGAGCTTGGCAGGAATGCAGGATCTCATGACAGACATGGATCTGTCTTGGGACAAAGCCAGAGATGTGAAGATGTCTAGATTGCCATCAGCTCATCCTTCCAGAAGAGGACTGAACTCAAAAGGAAAAATCTGAGTACAAAGGTCCCTATGCTACAGAAAAATATTGGTAACAGGAATGTAAATACAAGGGTTCCCAAAGGCAGTTCATTTGACTATACAAGACACAGGTGACTTGAACATTGTATTTGTTAAAGGCTAGGCAAATGCAGAAACAATAGTACCATAAGGGGTAGACTGAGTGGTGGTGTCACCTCAGAAGTGCCATGTCAAAACACCTGCTTCTAGTGTGAAAAATGAAACTTGACATGTAGTCATCCAGAAAAATCAAAGCATTGTGGATGTACTTGTATCAAAGTGGAAATTTCCACTAAGAGGATTGCAATTAAATATAAATGCAAGTGTAATGGAACAACTGGATGCAGACCTTAGCCAATAAAACAAAATACCTGGAGAACTGTAGAGTTTTGAAAACTGGCATGCATGAACAGTGTATAGGGTATAGTTGTAGTAGTAGTGTTTGCTATCTGAACATAGGTAAGTGTTACTTAGATTCACATTCATCTAGCTGTAATAGAACAGAACTGTAGGGTTGGAAGGGACCTCATGAGATTATCAAGTTCAACCCCTGGGTCTTGAACCCAGGACCATCTGCATGTTAAGCAGAGGTGCTAGCCACTAATGATGGAATGACTCTGTTGGAGACATGTATGTACTAGAAGCTGGTGTACAGTATTTAAAGTGAAGTATGTAATGTTGTTTCTGATCCCTAAAATGTTCTTGTGTAATATGGTGTGGTAAATTTAGCTTACCTGTCACTATCCATAAGATTAGAAATTGGTATCAGTTGTAACAATTCCTCTAGGCTTAAAGTGGAAATTTAGAAGCTAAGAAAAATAGTACCCAAAACTTCATGTGCCTCCAGTTCTCTACAAAACTGAACAGTAATCAAATAAGTACAGCTGGAGGAGAGTATTCCTGGTATTGTCTCCCTTGGCAACCAAGTATCTATTTTTCTCCTCTTGCAATATTAATATTACAGGGTATGTCCACACTTGATACAATTTGAATTGACAATTCAAATTTGATTCAAGTGTAATGTGCACTCTGGCTGTCTTCAACTGAAACTGAACTCCTCTGACTTGACCCAGTGTTGCCATGTCAATTTAAACTCCACTGTTTTGAATTAGCCCCAGCTTGATTATTCCCTATACAATAGCTCCCCCTCCCTAATTTGAACTAGCATGTCCTGTTCATGGACATGCCAATTCAAATTAGATTTTCTAGTGTGGCCATCTCAATGAGAATTCACTGAACTTGAATTAAGAATTTAATTCAAATATACTGAATTTCAGTTTGAATTAGTCAAGACATAGCCACAGATGGTGAGTCTTGTAACAAAGCTTCAGTGGTTTGGTCAAAAGAGAATTTGATTTGGAATAAATGTGAATTTTCCAGACAAGACTTGGGTGATTACTTGTGGCATGTGATTGGAGGTGAGAACCCTGAAAGGATCATGGAGACATGCTGGCTGGGCCTCTTTCATAAGAGTGCCTAGAGTCCAAACCAGACAATTCTCAAACTGGAACTCACAATTGAAGTGTCAGACTTTGTAAAGAGGCTTACAAACCCAGCAAGGAAGGGGAAATTGGAGCCAAGGATTTTTGTCTGCAAATGCAAGAAACTGTCAAATAGAAAGCTAGGGAGAAACTCTGGCAGAAAAGCCTAAGCCTTAAATTGAAAGGCAGCAGTGAAATCATCCTCCCTCTTAGCTGGATAATGGCATTAGTAAAACACCATTGCAATAGGTAAGTAGTAATAGGGCATAGATCAGAGGTAATGGAGGAAATTCAGCATTTGGTAACTGAGCAATACCACCCTAGTTTCTCTCACCTGTCTCCCTAGTGTCAACCTTACATAAGATGCTTCATCCTTAGATGATTGAGTGAAAAATAGTGTTTGTGCTAAGGATACCTTTTTTCTAAATCCCTAATGCAGCCTTCAGAATGCTCTTGTCACCCCCTCCCAAGTGTCATCCGACATTCCTTGGACTCTCCTCAGAACGCTCCCTCTGCTCCTCTTGCATGCGCTAATTCCTCCACTAGCTGAGGCCATGGTGACGGCATGTGGAACATCAGAAGAGGAGACCTCCACCTTGCTGCAGCAGAGTCCAGCAGACCAGACAGTGAGAAGGTGAAGGGGAGAAATGATCAGTGGGAACCATCTCAAAGGACAGGTGTGCTTAAGGTTGGAGCAATCAAGGTAACAGTCCTTGACTCATGCTCTCGACCCAGGCTTGTCCAACTTGCTTCCCAGGGGCTGAATTCATGCCCCCCCCCAGGCTTTTTATCTAACCCACAGCCACTTATATATCACAGGGCTGGGAGATCATCGAGTCAAGCATATATCATATCATAGGGCTCATGTACCTTCTCTTGCCACAGCTGTCCTCTCCATACTTCACTGCTACATGCTCATAGTTCTTTCTTGGCACCCCTTCTGCATTGTCCTTCTCCCCTGCTCCCTACACTCTCCCATCACCTCTCCTCTTTACTGGCCTTCCTTTTACAGAACCCAACTGAATTTGTAAGCAGGTGCTTATTTCTGACCCTAAAAATTTTATTAGGGCATAGAAATCTTATCAAGTCAAAAATTGCTCACTGGCCCCAACTGAGGAAAAATGTAGCCCTTCATCCAAAAAGCTTGACCATCCCTGCTTTTAACTGAAAGGCAACCCTTGGCTTGGGCAGAGCAGGTCCTCTGACAAGTCAGGGGGGTCTTGGTAAGAAAATGCTGTAAGCAGCAGTGTCTGAAATTTGTCTGTAAATAAAGATATTTTGTGAAGGGTGGCAGTTCCACCCCTTCAGTAGCTGCTTCAACCTTTCAATAAGAGAATTAAGCTGTCTAGACAGGTTCCCCAAAGTCATCTACTACAGGAGGCCCAAGAAAGAAAACAACACTGCTAGTCACCACATACAACCCTCAAGTCAGACATCTGCAAAAGATAATTAAGGACCTACAGCCTATTCTAAAAGATGATCCCTCTCTCAAGCATTAGACAGACCTCTCCTTGCTTATAGGCAGCTCCCTATTCTTAAACAGATACCAGCAACTACAGATCTAACAAACATTGAAGCAGGCACACACCCCTGCAAAAAAACCAAGCTGCCAAGTCTGCCCACATGTCTACACAACAGACACCATTATGGGTCCTAATCAAGCCTGCTACTCCATCAAAAGCTCATTTACCTGCTCATCTACTAATGTGGTCTATGCCATCCTGTGCAAGAAATGCCCCCAACACCTTATATATTTTTGACAAACAGGACAATCGCTCCATAAGAGACTGAGCACAGAGCTGATATCAGAAATCAAAGAACAAAGAAACCAGTTGCTGAGCACTTCCATTTTCCTAGTCACTCAATGGCTTTGTTAATGGCTGTTAGAGCTGTACCTGGGACATCAAGACTCCAAAGAGACAGCTGAACTTGAATTAATATGCAAGCTAAATTCTGTGAAAGCAGGACTTAATTGAGACTGGATTCTTTTCCCATTACAAAGGGTAATTTGACTTCAGGCTTCAAATGGCTTGAGCCTGTAAACTGCTGATTTGCTGTTACTTTATGACCTGATACTATTTTTTTTTACACCCCCTTGCATTTAGTTTCATTCCTTTCTGTAAGTTCACCCATCTTCAAAGCATCTAAGGAAGTGGGATCTTCTCCCACAAAAGCTCATGCAAAAAATAAATCTTAGTTTTAAAGTGCCATACAGATGCTTGTTTTTTATGGATATTAGTCATTAATATTTAGCATTTGAACTCTTATAATTGCTTTGGGTGTCTAGAATTGTGTCTAATGCAGGGGATGGTTGGAGCACTGTGCCAGAGCAAGCCAGTGGTCTCTGGCAAACTTTTTTTGTGCTGGGTCCACTGTGGTCAGCTGACAGCTGAGGTAGATTAAATGCAAGAAATGAGAACTGATAAACATTATATTGAAAAGCTTCTGGTCTGAGTACTGATTAGATCAGAGCTGTATCTAGATTTCTTCAGGCCCATAAGACTATTAGGCAGACAAAGCTCATGAAATTGTACTATGCAGATGGTACACAATGCTCCCTGCTTGTGGGGGACTTCCACAGCCTCTGCTCCCCCAGGGGTTTTTCAGTCTTCCTGCCTCACCAAGGGTGGGAGAAGTTGGAGATGCCAGGCATCTGAGCTCCTCAGGTTGAGGTTGGGTAGATGGGAGCCCTCCAGGGTCATAGAAACCAGGGGCTGTGAGCCTAGAAACAGACTCCTCCTCCCCTCCCCACCATGTGCCATGGATGCAGGTGGAGCTGGGTTTGTGTCCCACAGCCCAAACCAGGGTGGTGTCTCCTTCTCAGCAGAGCCTGGAGGGAAAGCAAATATCAGGGCCTCATCACCACTGAGTCCTTAGCCCCTTGTCGCAATCCAGGGATGCACCGTAACAGGATGGCTCTTGTTGATGCCAGCATGATCCTTGATCCATCCTGCCACATAACTGACATTAGTAAAAAAGTTGGGATTCTGTTCTACAAGCAAGGAGTATCAATGCTAGAACCCTAAACTTGTAGTGGTGCCCTGGCCCGTAGGTTGGGCCCATGACACATGAGGGGTGGGACTAGACAGAACTGTCCTTAGGGTAGGTCAAATGGGACATTTGACATGTGCCATATGCTTTGGGGGCCCAGCAGTACCCACACCCCTGCCCCCCACATGGCTTGGATCAGCAGGAGCCCTGCTTGTCCTACTGTGAGGCCTGAATATTTTTGGCAGGCAGAGACAGGTTCACTCAGTCTCTGCTCTGCTGGTAAATAGCTTGTCTGCCTGCCATGGTTCTTGCAGCTGAGCTGTTAGCTGGAGGTGGAGGTGGAGGTTTTAACCCTCTCCTCCTCCAGCTCTAGCCCAGGGACCACACAACCAGCTAAGTAATGCAGGAGTCTGGTGGGAGCCTGAGCCAGGAGGTGGACAAGGCAGCTGGGGATCCAAGACTTGCCCTGGCTCCTGATACTCATGGGGGGGGGGGGGCAGATCAGGGATCATGCTGTGACAGACCACTCCCCAGATCCCATTCAGTGTGCTGCTGTGACCTCCAAATTCCCACTCCTGAACACTGCCTTGTCTCATTTTACCAAGTGGCCACTCACTCCTGTGTCAGTCCCAGGCAGTGGATGTACACCCCCTGGCTGCTAAAAGGAATCATCTTCCTCCTCCCCCCCCCCAACAAGCACCCTGAGCCCCTGTTAATGCATGAGCCACTATATACAGAAGTTGGGAACTACTCCCAACCACCACCCACTGAACTCCCTTCCTTTAATAAGGAAATGGGATTGTGCCAGGCTTCCTTCACTCATCCTCTAAAGATCACAAGCTTTAGGTAAAACTACTAGTTTATTGATCAGATTATACTTCTACATGAGCATATGGCAAAACATGGCAGAATCTCACACAATCCTCATTTTGGTCCCCTTGACACTAATTGGATGCTGAGGAAATCACAAACTATATCATTTAATCTAGAAACTGAGGCAGGGATGGGTTGGCAAAAGGCACAACATTCACCATGTGTTGGGAAGAGCAGGGGATGGGGTGCAATTTGGGACTCTCCCGTGCTGTAGCTGGAAGGGCTGGTGCAGACCTTGGTCCAGACTGAGAAATTTCTGAAGCGAGCCAGAGTTGCATCCCTTCCACAATGCCCCCATGCTTCTTGGCTAGCAAGCAGTGTCAGAGGCCCAGCTTTTCAGTGGCCATGTCCCTCAACCACTCTTCCTTTTACCCTACCCTTACTGACCCCTCCATTCCCAGACCTCTCAAATCCTCCTCATGCCTGCAGCTGTTGTGGGAGAGGCACCCGAGGCTCCTGGGCTGGGAGGATCCTTAACATACCCAGCCAGGCTTTCTAATTTTCATTCAAGATGTTTTGACTGTAAAGGAAGTTTTAAAGATGGAGTAAGTTTGTTCTGGAAGTTGTCCAAGGCTGTTTGCTTAGACAAGTTTATTGAGGCATAAGTCAGAGCTAAGGGTTTAGATTGATAAGAGGTAGACTGTTTCTATAGATACAAGAGGTAGTCCACAAAGGTTGATTATAAGACCATCCCTCCTGTCTGGGCCCTGATGGGAAGCTATCACCCTATCTGGTAAACAGGTTGGCAGGAGCTAGGTAGCTGATGTGTCTCAGGAGTCTGGCCACACTCATTGGTCAAGGAAAGTAGCTGTTACCCAAATAAGCTGGAAACAATAGAGGTGGGCTAACTACCCTGCCTATTAAGTATAATCTAATTATGTAATCTGCATATTAAAAGTGGTAATACCATGTATGAATTTTAGGCATGATGTAACTTGTATTATGCATGAGCTTGTTGCATTATGTATATCAATTTTGCCTGTTAAAAAGTATGTATGACCAGTAGCCCCTAGACTGGGGGTTCTTGCTCAGAGAGGCTAGCTTCTCTTTGTTTGGCTCTGCTGCAGTTCCTTTTATCATTCAGCTGAATAATAAACTTTGAACCACACCTTGTTCTCTGCCTATTGGAGTCTTGGCTGGGACTGGGCCTTCACCTATGGGAAGGATTTGGGGTTCCCTTCTCAGGGTGGGAACCTGGACCAGTTTTTCCCTGACAATTGCCTTGACATTTTGGCATAGATTAATTGCCACAGTGGACTGGGTTCAAGCTTTAACCAGTGACCTTTGATTTGGAGTCGCTTTATGCCGCTATGACCTGGTTCTCAGGGCAGGCTGGGGCACGTGCTGTTCCCACTGATTCCAACTGCAGCTGTGGATGGGGCACGAGTCCTAATATTGGGAGTTAGAGAAGATGAGGAGGTTTTGCTGGAATCTAAGGATTGGCCAGTCCACATACAATGTGTCCAGGCCAACCCTTTGCTCAGAGCAGGACAAACCTTGACTTAATCAAACCAGCCAGGCCGTTGTCAGGCTTTCACATCCCTTGTAATGAAATCAGTAACATGGGGAGGTGGAAATCTGTAGGTATTTAGGTCATCTTAAGAATCACAGGCCTTAGTATGTTTGTATCACTTTATTTCGCTAGTACTGTAGCAAGCTAAGAATCAAAATCGAAGACTGCTTGCCATGCTGAGGCCTTGTGCTGTGGCACTATTTGGGGACTAGCTGGCCAGGCAGCAACTCTGCAGAAGAGCACTTGGGGTAACTGGATAAGAAGCTGGAGATGAGTCAACAGTGGGGCCTTCTTGCAAAGAAGATTAACAGCACAGTGGGTTGTATTAGTAGCATCACCAGCAGATTGAGGGAGATGGCTATTCCCCTCTTTGTCCTTTGTGAGGCCAGATCTCTAGAGTCCAGTTCTGGGCGCTCCTTACAGGAAGGATGTGCACAAATTGGAGAGCATCCAGCAGACAATGAAAATGATTAGGGGGCAGCAGCATGCGACTTAGGAGGAGAGGCTGAATCTTCCTTCCTAGATGCAGGACTCTGGCCCATCTCCTTCCTGAACCTCATCTGATTTCTTTTGGCCCAATCCTCCTCCTCACCTAGATCACTTTGTACCTTATCCCCTCCTGCCAGCATATCTACCATTCCCCACAGCTTATTGTTATCTCCACACTTGCTGGAGCCCTCCATCCTCAAAGATGGTCAATGAAGATGTTGAACATAACAGGCTCCAGAAATAATTCTCACTCTCATGCTTTGCAGTTATCTGTAGAGCCCTGCAAATCTGCAAATAGCTGCATTACATACGCATCCGTGGATACAACAGGGATGTCTGCAGGCCATTTCTTGTGGATGCAGGTCAGATGTGGATCCACATTTGTAGCCATGCCAGGCTCTAGTTATCTGTGGGACTAAAGTGAATTTATACTTAGAATATTCATCGACATAACTATCCTGCTCATTCATTTGCTTGCAACTCTGTAGTGTAACCAAATCTCCATTTTGAATTGTTCAATTCATTTTGTATTGCTTAGCCTAAGTTTAGCTGAAACTTTGTTTAGATGTGTTTTGAACAAGATGTAAATGTAGGGTGTGCATGTGATGGGATCAATTCAAACACCAGCCTGTCCTGATGAAGTACCTATGGAAATGGCTGAAGAATGCAGACACATCTCTGAAAAGCAAGAACAAGGATCAACCCCAAAAAGACAAGAATGAAATAAAATAAGATCAAATAAAATCACATCAGCCATTAACTGATGCCATTACCTTCTGGTCATATAGTAGCCTGAGGCACTGGGGACACAGCAAGATCCATAAAAGATGGGTGAGACGGCACAATTTTGGATAATCTTCTGCATAGCATTCAAGAGTTTCAGTGCACAGCTGTGTGCTGGACTGACATCCTGCTCTTCCTCATGTCTGGCTTCCTTAGCCATGTAGCTAAGAGCTGTGACCTCCATGAAGGAAGCCAAGTCACAATCTCAAGCAGCTTTTCAGGACTAGTAATTATACCTGATGAATTGCAGAACATGTTTGGGGGGGCAGGGGGCAAGTGTGTCTATTCATAGTGTTTGTGGGTTTGTTTATTGCCTTTTCCCTCTGAATAAGATCCTGCAAATCTTTCCTTTTCTAGTACAAGATCTCTAATGGGGAGAAAAACTCATGTCTTCTAAACTGTTCATGACTCATAGAATTGGCTTTGAGGGCTGTTCCTCCTGGGCCATCACCAAAGTATGCAAGTTATGTGAGGGGACCACATGGCCCCTCCACCTTAACTGGATGGCCCTTGCCACCCTGTGTGTCCATTGTTCTTGCAAGGCTTGGTGTAGGTGGGCTCTGCCTGACTGCAAGGTCCTGCAAGGTATGACTCATACCCCCATTGTTCTCTGCCTTCCCTGTAATCAGGGAAAGGCAGCTTAAAAGCTCAGGTCCTGGGGGGCTCAGGCAGGAAGGTCCCCAAGCCTGGCCTGATCAACCAGAAGCCGACCACCTCCGCTCAACGAGTTCTTCCCTGAGTGTACCCCACGTTTGAACCCCCAGCCCCAGTACAAGTTTCTCTCTCTTGCCTGTGATGCTGCTGCTGCTACTGTTAGGAATGGTAAGAGCCTGCCCTGCAGTTTTTCTTTAAGGATTAAAATTACTTTACTTCTCTTGCTGCTGCTTTGGAACTGGTTTCCCCCAGCTTTACAGGCTCGTGTGTATCCTTTGCCTTCTCCTTTCCTTTGTCTTTCCTTGCTGCTTCATTTTGTGTCAGGAGCTCCCCTGTCTGTAATTGCCTGCTGCTACTCTTACTTAGTGTATCTCTTCCTTCTGAACTCTTTGAACTGGTGTTAAAAGTATCATTTGTGTGTTGCAACATGGTATACAGTTAATTGGTAGCCTTAGAAGTATTAAGTTAGATTGTAAGATTGTTTTTCTTTAGTTTGTAGCCTTTAGAATTGTTTTAAGATTGCTTTGCCCTCCCCTCTGTAACTTCCCCAACTTAAAGTTAGGTTCCCTTAACTCTTCCTTGTGTCCCCCCCTTTATTTTCCAGCCCACTTTCCCCACAATTCCTCCTTTCCCTGCAGCTCCCCTGCTCGCTGCTGCACCCCCTCTTGCCACCAGCGCCCTGCTGCTCCCACAGCCCCCTTCTGTTCTCTCTGTACCCACCTTGCAACCCTGCCTTCCCCACTGGTTTTTGCCCTTCACTGTCACTGCCTCACACTAAATTATATGGTACCCCCTCTTTCCTTATATGGTGTTGAAATAGCCTTTAAATAAGTTGGTTAGGTTAGTTTTAGCTGAGAACCCCCATTGCCTCCCAACTCATTGCACCCTCCAGAGTTGAGCACTCCCCAACATCCCTATTGCAGAAATACACCACACATACACCCCACCACTCACCTTACTCCCATACCTGTTTTACTAAAGACTACCCTGTACATCACAATTGCAGTGATTGCCCCCCAAGGTCCTCAAATTTTCAAACCTGCTGGCAGGGTCACAAACTAGGCCATTTTGCTAAATATGGGCTTTAACATTCTGACCGTTGGGAAGCCATGAAATAAGGTGAAACATCCTGAGATTCGGATCCCAGCTTGATTTCCTTCATTTTGCAGCTTCCACTATTTATTGTGGTACATACTGAGAATTCCAGAATTGGCCAGTTCAATGCACAAGTTTGGAGAGACTAAGGCTGTGCATTTATACCAACTGACTTGGCTTTGGCCTGGTTATCAGTTTGCTTGTTGTAAAGGAAAAGCTGGCTCGATAGACCCTGTTAAGTGCTGTGTTCATACCTCTCTGGCTGTGTCCACATGAGAGTTTTGTATTTGAAAACAATAGGTGTTTTGATATAAAACTTGCCATAACCAGATGACATTTTCTTATTTTGAAATACAGAGCTTCCTTATTTTAAAATAAGGAAAGTCATTTTGATATAGTAAAACCTAGTTATATAGCGAAATGACAGTTATTTCAATAGTGTGGTGTCAAAAAAATTATATTGATATGCCCAGCATATCGATATATATCATATCAGAGGGCTGGAAGGGACCTTGTGAGGTCAAGTCCAACCCCCTGGGAATTGAACCCAGGACCTGCATGTTAAGCAGAGGTGCTAGCCACTACAGTATTTGCAGGGCTCATATAACAGACCTAAGATCCACTGTCCCTCAGCACCCTGACCAGAGCAGGTGGCGGGGTGAGCTGGTGATGCTTCGGCCACCCTGTGGGGTCTGCAGCTGCGCACAGCCCAGACTGCGGCAGAGTTGGGAGTAGGGCCTCCCTCACCGCCTCGGCAGAGGCAGCTGCACCACCGCCAGCTTTTGCAGCTCCATCTGCAAGCGGGAGCTGAATGAGCCAGTGAGGGAGTCGCAGTGCCTCCTGTCCCCTGCCTGCGACTCCGCCGCAGCAGTGGGGCAGGTGGGTTGGGGAGTCCTGGGACCCCAGCCAGCTGGCCCCCCCTTCAGGGGCTCATGTTGCCACACCACCTAGGTTGCCCATCTCCCCCAATTGAAATAGCAAGTCCTTTCTGGACTTGCTATTTGGTTTTATTTTTCTGTCAGCAGAGGTGGCAGCCATGATGGCCACCCCGCCCCACTCATAGCCCCCTGGATTATGCTGCTCTCAAGGAGAAATGTTAAGTATTGATCTCCCTGATGGGTGTCCATCTCCGGGCCATCCAGCACAAGGGGGAAGAACCTTAAGTATCAATCTCCCCTGATAGGCCTGGATGTCTTGTGTGAGTTTCTTGCTTCCCTAGCTTTGTGTCAACAAGAAGGGGGGTGAGTTCCTATCCCCCCTGAACAGTTTCTCGGCACCTCCATCACCATGAAGGAGGGGTCACTGTCTGGGGTCCCAGTTTTATCCTTGGTCCTGACCAGAATCCCACTCCCAATTGGTTACTTTTGCTCTGGCTGTGCAAAATTCTATTTAAACCCCCTGTCTCAGCTAGCCTGTGCTCCCACCCTCGAATGTTAAAGGGCACGTTGTGCCCCGGTCAGATTGGCCCCCGACTGAGACGGAGCACCCACCCATGAGACCTTCCTTTTTGGGGTGTACACGGATCGCCTGCCAAATGATTATGTACTGGGATGCTGCAGCTGGTCTGCCTCCTCACTTTGGGTTCTACCGCAGTCCTGGGACACGTATTATAAATCGATATAGGCCTCTTATTTTTTCTTAAACATTCTGCTTGGTACCATTTATATATAGTCTGTGACTGTAGTTTCTTTACTTGAGTTTTGTATAGTTTGTGTAGTAGTTGTTGGTTTTTTTTTTCTCTGTATCCTGTATAGTCTTTTCATGATATAGTTTATGGTCTAGCATAGTTTTGTGGTGTTAATTTGCCACGTGTTTTATTAGTCATTCGTATTTTGCATCCTTCGTATTGTATAATTGTTCATTATTCTGCTTCTGCTCTAAACTGTTGGGCCCAAACTTCCCCAGTGTACACGGAGGGAATGTGGAGGTTTATTTTTCTCCCATTTGACTCTCATTCTGCTGCCCACCCTTCTTGGCTAGCAAGGAGGAATGGCTTTCAGCGATTGGTAAATACGCGTCGGGTGGGCTGGTCAGTGCCTATACCGATGTTGAGGCAGTAAGAGGCCAGAAAAGTCTTTTGACTTATTATGGCCACCCTCTAGTAGGTCATTGCTTCACACCGTCATTTGGCTATAAGTGCTTTGTATAGATTTTCAGCTTCATGATCTTATTTAGTTATAAGTGTTTCATTTGGTTGTTGGCTTTATACTGTTAGTTGGTTATAAGTGTCCTATATAGACCTTTGCTTCATATTGTTAATTGATTACAAGTGTTGTTGCATAGATTTCCTTGTTGTATACTGTTAAGTGGTTAGAGGTGTTTAAGGTGTCACTAAAAGTAGCTTTTGTTTACTTGAACTGGTGTCCCTCTCATTGGTGGGTGTCGCTGGTCCATCCCAGTCACATCACGAACGCAGGGTTCAACATTTTTAATTTCTCAAGGCGTCTTTCTGTCCTAATGCAATAATTTATCATTCAGTGTTGCGGGGGGGCAGCATGGTCTAGTTTAGTTAGGGCCTTACTCTAGGGTTTGAAATACCTGCAAATGTGCTTGTTTGGATTCAGAGCCCCTGTTCTCCTTTGGGCTGATTATCCTAACAGCATAGATTCCCCCCCACCAACCCACCCACCCCCCAGCCTCCAAAAGAAACCCTCAAGAGAAGTAGTTTCCATCCTGACGGGTGCTCAAGCAGAGTTGAAGTTCTCAGAGAAATAAATAAAGCTGCATTTTTACTTTTTATTATATTAGTGTGGATTGTAGGGGGAAAGGGGGTTGGGGGCTGAGGGCTGAAGTGTGGAAATTTCAGTTCTAGGACTGGCTGGGACTTCCTTGTTGGGCTGTGTAGGTAACTTTCTGCCTTTTATTGGAACACCTATTTTTGAAATATATTTATGTTCTTAAATTGAGTTGCAAGTAGGCTTAAACAAATATATCCCAGGGTTCGTCATTGATAGACATCTCTTGTTGTGAGGGCAACTCAATTAGAAATGGACATTCAGGGTATGTCTGCACTGTAAAAGAAATGGCATCAAGTCCATGGGGTAGTGTAGGTGCTTCTCTTTGGGCTGGATCTGAGGCTCTGAAGCCAAGCAAAGGGGGAGGGGAACAAACAAGCAAAAAAGATATGTACTGGTATTTTTAGCCCCATAGCAGAAGCTGGAGAACCCAAAACAGTTGACATAAGCTTTGAGACTTCCTTCTGCAGGTGTATTTATTTGTAATGTAAGACATGACCTCAGTGATATGATGAGCCACATAAGATGCTGCGCTATGTAGTCATAGTCTCATGACAGTCAATGGTACAAAAACCCTCCCATTGACTTCCAGGAGTTAGGCTTTCACCCTTCAAATTTTAAATGAAGCCAAAGTAATTTCAGATTCATGACACAGCAAAATATTGTTCTGACCTTGTGTCTTGATTCTGGAGTTTTGCGTATTCCACATTGTTTAACAGCATCTTCTGGATAGCGATCCGGATACAAGATCTCTCATAGTAGCAAATCAACATATTTCAGAATCAAAGGCATGTATTTTTTGTTTCCAGGGGTGGGTTGGCGGCTATACATGTGTATAATACACTAATGATGTTCAAGAAATTAAAAACACCAAAACTAAAATATTTTTTGAAGTCGAGTCAAACACAAGTCAGGGTTTAAGGGTTCCATTTTCACAGCCCTGTAAGTGTGTGTGCGTGTGCCACTATTGGTGGAGGGTGTTTATAGCTAGATGTGTACAGATAGAGAAGTGTGGTTTTAGTGGAGGAAGTGGCAGAAAGTTTGTATTTGAAAAGTACTGGATAGTCAGGCCGCCTTGATATTCATATCACTTAGTCACAGTGATATGAAAACAGAGAAGCATAATTACAGGCCACCTATCCTATGGGCCTTCCCTCACACTCACCGTCTGGCCTTGTGCTTAAGCAAAACCAGAAGCTGTGGGGGCAGATGCTAAGGAGTAGCTTCAATACCACAGACATGGAAAAGACAAACAGATTTTGGATATGAGTTTTTAAATTATACTAAAATTAATGAGACAATTCATATGCATTGATGTTTATAAATCCCTGTGTCCCTTTTGGGTTTCCTTTTTCTCCTCTTTTCTTTCATGCCGTTTGATTTTATTCACCTGCTTTCTAGCCCTCACTTTCCAACCATTTATTGCTCTGTGTGTCTTCCACTCTCCTATAATCCCTGTCACAGATCATCCCCCTCATGTTTTTCATGCTTCAGTTTATCCCTTCACCTCGTCCTACCTCTGGTTGGGTCCCCTCTTCAAGATTGTTTTTTTTTCTCGTTGTTTTCTAGCCTTTCTTCAGGACTCTCTGGTTACCTTGGTTTATTTTTTTTCTTTTTTGTTTCCTGTATTGGCTGTGGTTCAAACCCCCCCCCCGCCCCCACCCAAACTGTTGCCAACCCTGGAACTGAAAATTCAAGAGTGTAAACTGAAAGCTGTGACATTGACTCTGCAATCCTCGGGGCTTTAAAAAAATATATGGTAAATTATTTTCAGTTTGAGCCTGTGATTGTTGAACTCTCCTGGCACATCTCCATATGTATGACAATTCCCGTGGTTAAAAAGAAACAACAAAAGAAAGAGTCCTATGGCACTTAAAGTGTAACAGATTTATTTTTTGCATGAGCTTTCATGGGAGAAAATCCCACTTTGTCAGATGCCAGCCCTGCACCTACAGAGGAAGGTGACTTTGGCCCTGCGGCAGGAGCTCTGACTGGGAGCTCTAACCTCACAGACTGTACAAAACCCTCCCTGCTACTGTGGTTTCCAGCTTCCCCCAAAGCCCCAGACTCTCAGTAATCAATGGTGAGACCCTGCCAACCCCATAGCTGCCTGGCCCCAGCCCAGCTTTTATTTCTGCTCCTGCCCAGCCCCACATCTGCGCCTCTGCTCCCCCTGCAGCTCCAGAGGTTTTCCTGTCCTCCCCTACCCCTGTGGCTGCAGAGGGGGGTCAGGAAATTGTTGGGGTCACAGAGGAGGAAACAGAGGGGAGATGAGTCCTCCATAGTCATAGAGAGGATTTGTTCGAGGCTAGAGACGCTGATTGTTTTCCAAGGCTGGTGTTTCCCCTCTCACGGACACAGGCGGAGCCTCGTTTTTGTGTCCGCCACCCAGAGCCAGGGGCGGAGTCTCTCCCTGGGGACAGAGCCTGGCGGGAAAGTGAAGATCGGGGCCTCCTCACCAGCATGGAAAAATGTCACCTGCCCCCGGTCACAGTCCAGACACACCCGGATCCTGCTGGGGACCCAGCTCTGGGGCAGGGGGGTCTCAGGGGAGGTGAGAGCCTGGAACTGATCCCCCCACCGCCTCACAGCCCAGATCCCATCCTCAGGGCTAAGGCTGATCCCCTCCCTTCCTCTTCACAGAGTCTCTGGCCACGCCCACAGCCCAGAACAGCCCACCCTCCACCTCCACCTCCCAGTAATGTCTCCCCAAGGTGAATCCCTCATGGCCCAGCACACAGCAGTCAGTGTCAAATCTCTCGGGGCTGTGGGGCAGCTTCTTCCGTGTGCATCTCCTTCTCACACTCTTCCCATCCTTAGACAGGATGAGCCAGGGATTTGCCGTGTCTGGATCCAGAGTCACCGTCGCTGGGGAGAGAATCAGAGCATTAGTGACAGTGCTCAGCCCTGGGGGAGGCTGTACCCGGGGGTGTCGCTGGCCCTGGCACCACGTAACAGTGTCCCTGAGCACAGGCACAGCAGGGAGGAGAACAAGTTGGAAGCAGAGGGTGGGATGGGGTCAGTGGAAGGTTTGGGGGGCAGCCACAGAAGACAGTTGTGCAGGGTCCAGACCCACCTCCAATCAGAAGCAAAACTATGCTGGGGCTGTCGGCACAGGATGGGATGCAGGAACCCCCCGACAACAAGGGCTAGGTGACTGCGTGGAGCAATGCTGGACTGGGCACAGGAGCAACACTCCTGGGATGGATCAATTCTCCCACTCCAGCAGCTCTCTTCTGGCTGGGACACTGCTGGGTTCTGGGAGCTGTCTCTGCCCTGGGCACCTGAGACTGAGCATGGCTGTCATCGCCATTCAGCCTATTTCTGATTCACTGGCAGAGGCTTCAGCTCTCGGCTCCCCCTGCTGGGACAGCTCCATTCCCCCCAGCCAAAACACAGAAAGGAAAGGGACAAAAGCTTTTGAGAGGGGAGGAGAGAAAGCAACTTTGAAACCCATCAAGGAGGCTCCTTCCCTTAATTCAGCATCCTTGTTCAGGCCAGGGAACAGAGAAGGAAGATGGAATATTTTTATAGAGAAATTAAGACCAGAAGGTAGGGGGCGGTATTAGGTGGGAAGCCTATCCCCAGCCAAGAGGGAACGGAGGGGGCCCAGCACCAGAGAACAAACCTCCCCAGTCCATGAAGCAGGGAGCAGCTCCAGTGGCAGACGCTCATCCTCTCCAGAGAAAGGTAAGATGGTGGAGAAGAGCAATGGGGAGATCTCTGCACGAGGATAAAGAATAGGGATGTGTCAGTCCTTGGGGCAGACAGCTCTGTGTGCTGGGCTGCTCAGTGTGAGTTTCTGGTCATCAACATGGTCACAAGTACAGCACAAAGGATGGTGTTCGATTCTTAGAGGCTATGTCTACACTTAAGAACATTAGTCTGAATCAACTTAGTCTGAAATATGTAATTTGAACTAATAATGGTTATTCAAAATTAGTTCATTTGAACTAAATGGACCGTCTCATCACAAAACCCAAGTTGACCTAGCCTGTCCAGGAACAGGACTCAGTAGTTCAGCTTAGGAGAGGGGTACTATGGGAAGTGTGGCAACAGGGCACCTGAGAAGGGCCATCACCCAACTCAGTCCCATAAAAAGAGGAAGGCACTTCCCCCCAGTGCCATGCGGCCTGGGAGGAAGAAAGTAAAACCACAGTAATTTGAACTAACAGTTTGAAATAAAACAGCCGCATTGGGTTAGATCAACAAATAAGTTTCAACTAACCATTACTTTGAAGTTTAAGGCAGATTTTATACCTTCAAAGTAACTTTCCTTAGTTTAAACTGATGAAAGCCAGTGTGGTCCTGCACTCATTTAGATAGACTTAAGCCTCCTTAATTCAAAACAAATTCCCAGTGGAGACAGACAGCCTCAGGGATCTGACACTGGAACAGTGAGCCTGTCTTGTGTTTATTGCAGGGCTGGGAACTGTTACAGCCAGGGTGAATTTGGCTTTTAACTTGATCAGCAATGTAATGAAAATGTTCTCATTGGAATTTTCTGATATTTAAAAAAAAAAAAAAATCTACAGTGGCAAACTCACCCTGCGATCCTTTTCTCTCCAGTGCAGAGGGCAGAGAGTCTGTAGAGGGAAAGGAGAAAAGGGATGAAATTGCAGGGTTCCAATGTTATCACACCATTCCCACTGTTTTTTCTATGTATAGGAGTTAACTGTTTTAATCATGACAGGGAAACAGAGAACCAGAGACATGCTCAGGGATTTAACATAAACTATCCTGAAATCAGCTGTTCCCCTTTGCGTTCAGGCATCTATCAGTACTGGAATCAACATCCCCAGAAACCTGAAAACATTGCCAGGCCAGACAATCTGGAAGTTTCACTTTCTCCTCCCAGCTTCCAGACTCCAGCTGGTTTGTTTTCTTCCATTACTGCCTTTTGTCATAACCCAGACTCCTAGATCCAGATCACACAACGATTTTGGCATAAAAGTAACTTTCCTCACTTTGGTCCCCTTGACACTAATTGGATGTTGAGGAAATCACAAATTATAATAAAATCATTTAATCAGTCTGGAAACTGAGGCAGGGGTGGGTTGGCAAAAAGGGCAAAATTCACCCTGTGTTGCGAAAAGCAGGGGATAGGGTGCAATTTGGGACTCTCCTGTGCAGTGGCTGTAAGGGCTGGTGCAGACCTTGGTCCAGACTGAGAAACTTCTGAGGCGAGCCAGAGTCCATCCCTTCTATGATGCTCCCACTTTTCTTGGCTAGCAGGAAGGGTGTCAGAGGCCCAGCTTTTCAGTGGCCATGTCCCTCAACCACTCTTGTCCTCTTTTACCCTACCCTTACCGACCCCTCCATTCCCAGACCTCTCAGAAATGCTCCACATGCCTGCAGCTGCTGTGGGGGAGGCACTGGAGGCTCCTGGGCTGGGAGGATCCTTCATACACTCAGAGAGGCTTTCTAATTTTCATTCAAGACATTTTGGCCTAGATTAACTGCCACAGTGCACCAGAGCCCAGTCATGGAGGGATTGAGCTTTAACCAGTGACCTTTAAATTAGAGTCTAAATTTAGTCTCTTCATGCCCCTATGAGCTGATCCTCAGGTCAGGCTGGGGCACATGCCACTCCCACTGATTTCAACTACAGCTGTGGATGCTGCACAGCCCACGGGCGCTAGAGTCCTTCTAGTGGGAGTCACAGAAGATGAGGTTTAGCTGGAATCTAAGGATTGTCTGGTCCATGTACAACGTGTCAAGGTCAGCCCCTTGCTCAGAGCAGGACAAATTTCAACTTAATCAGACCAGCCAGGACGTTGTCAGGCATTCACATGCCTTATAATGAAACCAGATTTCCACCTAATACTGTTAAACTGTAGATATTTAGGTCATCTTCTAAGCTGTTTGATTCTTAAGTATGTTTGTATCACTTAACTTGCTACAGCAGTAGCAAAATAAAGAATCAGAATCACAGACTGCTTGACATACTGAAACCTCGCGCTGTGGCACTACTTGGGGACCAATTGGCCAGGCAGCAGCTCTGCAGAAAAGCACCTGGGGTAACAGTGGATAAGAAGCTGGAGATGAGTCAATACTGGGCCCTTCTTGCAAAGAAGATTAACAGTACACTGGGCTGTGTTAGCAGCAGCATCAACAGCAGATTGAGGGAGATGGCTATTCCCCTCTTTGTCCTTTGTGAGGCCAGATCTCAAGTACAGTGTCCAGTTTTGGGCCCTCTCTGCAGGAAGGATGTTGACAAATTGGAGAGTGTCCAGCAGACAACAATGAAAATGATTAGGGGGCTAGAGCATGCGACTTAGGAGGAGAGGCTGAATCTTCCTTCCTAGGTGCAGGACTCTGGCCTGTCTCCTTCCTGAACCTCATCCGATTTCTTTTGGCCCAATCCTCCTCATCTAGATCACTTTGTAACTTATCCCCTCCTGCCAGCGTATCTACCATTCCCCACAGCTTATTGTCATCTCCACACTTGCTGGAGTCCTCCATCCTCCAGATGATGAATGAAGATGTTGAACATAACAGGCCCCAGAAATGATTCTTGCTCTCATGCTTTGCAGTTATCTGTAGAAACCTTCAAATCTGCAGAGATCTGCATTGTATCCACATCTGAGGATACAACACGGATATCTGTGGGCCATTTCTTGTGGATGCAGGTCAGATATGGATCCACATATTTGTATCCATGCCAGGCTCTAGTTACCTCTGGGGCAAAATATAAATTTATACCATCAAATTGCTTCAGATAGAAATGTCTACCTAAAATATTCATCCACAAAAGTACCCTGCTCATTCATTTGCTTGCAACTCTAACCTGTAACCAAATCTCCATTTTGAAATGTTGAATTCATTTTGTATTGCTCAGCCTAAGTTTAGCTGAAACTTTGTTTAGATGTGTTGAACAAAATGTAAATGAAGGGGGTGCATGTGATGGGATCAATTCAAACACCAGCCTGTCCTGATGAAGTACCCATGGAAATGGCTGAAGAATGCAGACACATTCCTGAAAAGCACAAAGAAAGCTTTACCCCATAAAGAAAAGAATGAAATAAAATAAGAACAAGATCAAAGAAAATCACAACAATCATTAACTGATGCCATTAACTCCTGGTCATATAGTAGCCTCAGGCAGTGTGGACACAGCAAGATCCATGGACTAAGTCATAAAAGATGGGTGAGAGTGCAAGAGCATCAGTGGACAGCTGTGTGCCAGACAGAGACCGTGCTCTTCGTCATGTCCGGCCTCCTTAGCCATGTAGCTGCCAAGAGCTGTGACCCTCAGAAACAAAGCCAAGTCACAATCTCAAGCAGCATCCGGGACTAGTAATGATACCTGATGAGCTGCAGAACATGTTTTTGTGGGGGTGGGGGGCAGGGGTGTGAGTGTGTGTTCATATGTACTACATTATTAGATATTGTGTTTGTGGTTTTTTTTATAATAAATGTGATGTATTGCCTTTTTCCTCTGAAAAAGATCCTGCAAATCTTTCCTTTTCTAGTACAAGATCTCTAGTGGGGAGAAAAACTCATGTTCCAGACTAGGCCATTTTGCTAAATATGGGCTTTAACATTCTGACCTTTAGTACGTGATGAAATAACGTGAGACATCCTGAGATCTGGATCCCAGCTAAGTCTCCTCCATTTGACAGCTTCCACTATTTCTTGTGTTATGTACTGAGAATTGCAGCATGGGCCAGTTCAGTGCACCGGTTTGGAGAGACCAAGGCTGTGCATTTATACCGACTGACCTGGCTTTGGCCTGGTTATCAGTTTGCTTGTTGTAAAGAAAAAGCTGGTTTGACACACCAGTTATTAAGAGCTGTGTTCATACCTCTCTGGCTGTGCCCATACAAGAGTTTTATTTGAAAACAACAGCTGTTGTTTCAAAATGAAACTTTACCATATCCAGATGACGTTTTCTTATTTTGAAATAAGGAGCTTACTTATTTCAAAATAAGAAGTCATTTTGATATAATAAAACCTAATTATATATCAAAATGACAGTTATTTTGAAACTGTGGTTTCAGAATAACCTGTCTGGCTCTGTTACATTGATATGCCCAGTATATCGATATAACTGACTTTCCTCCCAGGCTGCATAGCACCCCAGAAGGAAGGCTCACTGCCTCTCAGCACCCTGACCAGGGTGCTGAGGTGAGATGCTGGGGCGCACGCCAGGCAGGCTGCTGGTGTTGGGCGGCTGCAGCCCCAGAGTGGTGCCTGGAGCAGCACCGGCCCACCCCACTGCCCACTCCGGGGGTCTGCAGCGCCAGCGGGGTTGCCAGAACTACTGGCTCACCCCACCGCCTGATTTGGGGGGCTGCAGCCCTGGTGGGGTTAGCCGGTGCTGTTCTGGCCACCCCGCGGGGGCTGCAACCGCCCACAGCGTGGCAGCAGCAGAGTGGCGAGTGGGGCTCCCCCCCACCACTTCGGCAGAGGCGGCAGGGCCGTCAAGGCACTGTAGCTCCCCCACAATCTTTTGCAGCTCCCGCTGCAAGCGGGAGCTGCAAGAGCTAGCGGGGGTGGCGCTATGCCCCGTCTCCCTATTTATCCCACCACCGTGGCATCGAGGCAGGGGGGTTGGGAAGCCACGGCATCCGCAGACTCCCTGCCAGGCCAGCCAGCTGGTGGACCTGCCCCCCGCCCCCGCTGCTTTTTCCCCTGCCTGGCTCTCTAGGTGAGAGCCAGGGGACCATGTTGCCACACCTCCCAGGGTGCCTGTCTCCCCAATCTAAATAGCAAGTCCTGTCTGGACTTGCTATTTCAATTTATTTTTCCTTAATTCAATTTAAATTAAATCAAATTAAAGTTTTTATTTTAAATTTGCTTATTTCAAAATAAGCACTCAGGTGTGGATATAGCCTCTGTGTGGAACAAAGGTTTTCCCCACACACTGCAGTCATAGATATCAGACATGCAAAATGTCTTGACACTGAACAATTAGCAAAGTCCAAAAACCCCTGTGTGGAGACAAGGATTAAAGTGACCTGTGCATAATTAGTGGTAACACACCAATCAGAAAAGAGAACAAATACATAAAAATAGCTTGGACAGCCACAGTGCTGCCTGTTATAAACTTCCTGCATGTGTATAGTGTGAGTTATAAAACTGTTACTACTCATTACCCTATGAGATGATTGGAAATGCACTAATCAATATATCCTTTGGCTGTGTATCATATGTCACATATTGTAAGGGACTGATGGACCTTCAAAGGTTAAATCCACCATGACCACCTCTGGTCCAGGATACGGTAACTGGCCCATCCCTCGGGTGTATGTCTGTCATTTCTTACCATAATGGTACTTGTAATGGCAAGACATCCTTTTGGTGCTTTATATTAATGAACCTGACAGATGTGAATGCTCTGACATTCTCATCTCACAATTAAACAAAGGTCATTTAATTAAGAACCAGTTGGTGTGAGCCTATTTCCTCCCACAGGTGGCCTTTTCCACACTAGGGAGGTTAATTGAGCCATATTATCTCACAGTTCAGTGAGCATGGCAATGACTGCAGTGATGTGCGTCCCTACCAGGAGTCTCCCTACTCACCTAAGCAGCGTGGGGAGCTCAGACACAGGTATCTCACCTCTGCTGGCAGCAACCTGATCGGGGCCAGCTGCCCTACAGGCTCTTGGAGACTCCCACTCGCAAGCTAGAGTGGGGGGAAGGTGCCAGGGACTCTCTCCTCCCCACTTCGTGCCAGGAGCTGGACAGAGCATTTTGGGCCTCTCCCTTCTTTTCCTGCCTGGAGCCCACTGGAAGTCAAATGGGTCGTCTTGCCCCAGGGGACTGGGCTCTAGCTACCCTGGTTTCTCACTCCCACTTTTCACAGGGAGCCTGGCAACCTGCTCACTTTCACAGCTAAGAAGCTGCCTGGACCTTCATCTTTCCCTGCTCCCAGCCACTGCTGAGGAAGTCTCCCCAGGTGTCTTAGTCCTCAGCCCCAGCCTGGAGCCAGCATCCAGCTGCCTAGGGCTGCTTCCTTCCCTCCTTCCACCCAAGAGCCAGAGGATGCCTCCAGGGGCTTCTCACCCACTTGCAGCCTAGAGGAGGGCCCAGCTTTCATTCTTGCTAATTTTAGGACTTCCCAGATACTGAACATTCAGCTGATGTAAGCAGGCACTACAGAGCAAAGGTAAAACTATTGGCAGGAGAATCATTTGAATGTATACTCCGCAACCTTTGGTCAACAAAACCCTCTAGTGCAGAACAGCTCTGAGCGGCAAAAGCTGATTTTCCCTCCCAGACTCCTTCCCAGTACCTTTGAACATCATCATCGCCTCCATCAGAGCAACAGTTGTCTGGGAGAAATCGCTGAGTCCTTCTTCCAGTTCAGGAGAGAGCTCCTCTGGCAGCTGGAACTTCCCCTTCTTGCACCTGGAGAGGAACAATTTCACATCATTAGATTTCACTCAGTGGCAGTGCTTATGTTCTTCCTAAAGAATTACTGCTCTAATGGGTCTGAAGTTAAAATTTCTCCCAGGGTCTGAGAGGGTGCAACACAGGCCACAGTAGTGTCACTTCTGTCTCCAAGGACCCAAAGATCTACTTCAACCTTGTCCTGTACAGATGAGCTCTGGGGATATAAGTGGAACTGAGTTTCTATGTTCAATTTGCTCCTTAGCACCTGTGCTCTAGTGGAAAGGGCCCTCCACAGCGACATATAGAAGAGATCCATATGTTTCTAGGGTCTACTGACACACAAGGTTTTGATGTTAACTGATGTATAAATGTGTCCACTAAGAACTAAACTCGTACGTGAACTTCTCTGTTCGCAACTTATTTAACACAGGCCTTGAAACTGTCCTCAGGGGGAAAGACTCTTGCTCACTGCTGCCCTGGGCTGAATGGTAACCTGCCCCCCAGGAGTGAAAGGCCTGGATTCCAGTTAACAATATTGAGGCTTCAGAGATGTGAAATGTCGTGGGTCAGTCTTTCCCACCCAATGTATAATGCCCAAGTCTCCTATAAAAGGGTGAGACTTTGAGAATGAACTTTATCAGAGAGAATATTATCCAGACCATGAACTTCCACCAGGGCCGTCAGCCTGTGCAGGCCCCATACCCACAACCACATCCCCACTATGTGTGGGGCACAGGTGGGGCAGGCTCGCTCAGGGACCAGACTCTTGCCCACCTGACCCGCCTGTGGGTCAGCCTTCCCTGCCTCTAGGGTGAAACAGCTGGCGCAGGGGAGGGGCGAGAGAGCGGAGCCCAGCCTTGGGACTGGCCTGACCCACCCCGGGGCTGGCTGTTCCCTATCCTGGAGCACAGTGAGCCAGCTAAAAGCTCAGGCCGGGTTCCTGGTTACCACGCCTTTGCCCCCACCTATGCCCCACTGCATTCAGGGCAGAGGGACAATTTGGCCATGGGGAACAGCAGCGTGGGCCCCATACTGACCTGTAAAGCCGGAGAGTGTGGAGCCTAGAGGACCACAGGGACTGGGTCGATTGTGACTCTCACCCCCCCTTTAGGATGGTCCTGCCTTCCTAACATATTTACTGTAGACCCCTGGAGAGATGCAATGTTAACATCCCCTCCAAGCTGTTTGCCAGGCCTGTGAAGTGTGAGGGGAGTGAGAGAGAGTCACCTACCTGCTTAAGGTGCTTTTGGCATCCTAGAGAAAAGAAGGAAAAAAGAATATCAGTCCTATTTCACATCTACAGGAGAGATCAGAGATGAGAGTTTAGGAATGTAGGGAAAAAACGTCAAGACCTGATCCCAGGTCTGTAGAGTTGCTGAGTCAAGGAGGCCTTTCTATCTCTAATAATCATGTGTCCGTGGCTCTACAAAGGACAATAGCCGTTAACAGTTCTGGAGCACATACGTTGCACTGTTGTTCCTATACTGGATTCCTATGGCCATGACTTAGGAACTGTCCTGTCTCTGTGCTGATATCTGGAGTGTTTCTAATTCAGTCTCACCTTCAGGAATTCATCTGGTGGCTGCAGACACTTCCCCTCCATCTCACGGATCAGCTCACTGAGATGGGAAATCTCTGCAGAGAGCTTGTTCATATTTTCATCCTGGGTCTTCACCATCTCCTGCTCCAGCTTCTCCAGCTGGGGGAGCAGGAGTTGTTCTTGTTTGTCCAGGAACTGCCGCAGTTGCTGAAATTCAGACACAATCTTCCGCTTCTTGCTTTGTGTTTTGTTCTGTAAAAGAAAGTATTAAAAATAGGGAAAGGTTGGGTCAGGGACGTGGATGGACCCAGAAGATATTTTATGGAGAACTCAGTGTTCAGGAGGGAGAACTTCTTTACAAATTCTAAATCACAAAACACTGAAAAATGGCCTTTGGTACCTGGACAAGGGGTTTTCTCACACCCTTTCCATTTCACTGCAGAATCTTATAAAAGGATATTCCCATGTCTGACATGGTTTGCACACTGTATTGTCACTGGCGTGGGAGATGTAGATGCAAAGCAGCAGGAGGTGGCACGGCTCAGCAGTAGAACTCACATTTTCCACAGTAAAACTTTTTTCCAGGGTAAATATAGATTTGTCAACACTGAATTGTTGAATGACCCTGCAACTGACTCATTACAAATTCAGGTTAATAGTAATGGTGGCCTACCAGATTCTCCTGGCCTCTCTTCTTCCTGCACTGTTTAATTTCCAGGAGTTTTTCTCTCTCTTCCTTCAGTGTCTTCAAATGGACCCGAATCTTTTCCTAAAGAAAAGGAAACAGGAAAATGATTTAAGTGGTGTTATTTCTATTTAAGGTGTGGGAGCTGTTGGTGTGGGTTGGGGAATTTCTTCAACATTTGGAAAGCTCAGTATGTTCATGGTATCAGATACACCAGGGAAATGGGCTTATATTAAGGAACCCCAGGAACATTTTATTTAGGTTTCTTGAAATTATTTAACCTGGTTTCTCCATTGATTTCTACTAACAGGAAACTCAGGTCAGAGCCTGGGATTTTTCT
>ML683169.1:42876-66576 GCA_007922195.1 Podocnemis expansa | reverse complement strand
CCACACCTCGTTCTCTGCTAATTTGAGTCTCAGCTGGGAACGGGCCTTCATCACTGGGGAGGATCGGTGGTCTCTCTTTCCAGGTTGAGAGCCCTGATTAATTTGTCCCCCACGTGTGCCACCAACCTGCCCGCCTGGCTCCCTGCAGCAAGGATGGAGCAGCAGGCCCAGACCCAGGGTGCACACAGCTGTTTGCACAACACAGCATCTGGGTGGTCAGCTTCTCTGCTGGGGGAAGGGTGTCACACCCCTCCCCTTGATTTCAGGGACTGGTATGTAAATGAGATTGGCAGCTTCAGCAGATGTTACTGAGCAGGTTCAGCTCCCTCCAGCCTACTCAGTTGGATGCAGCGAAGGCAGAAGCTGGGTCCCCCCAGTACAGGTAACCACAGGCTGTTTTCCCAGTCCCCAGGCCAGACTCTGGGCTTGGCTGCAAGACTCCCAGCGCCTGGACACTGGCTGATCCCTGCTGGAGCCCCTTCCCCAGGCCCTCACTGGGCAGCTGCAAACCAGGGGCTCTGCACCAAGGGCATTTAAGCTGTTGTTTTCTTTTAAAGAGCAAATGTGCAGAGCTGGGCGAGCAGGGACTTTCCCATTCCATGTGATTGTACCAAGCAGCTGAGCTCTTTCAGTTTCCTCTTAGAGCAGCTGCCTGTCCACTAGTCTGGGTTTTAGAGCAATCAGGGCTGCCAGCTCCTCATTCCTGGGCTGTGAGCCCAGCTGTCTGCCTCAGTCAGTGCACCAGTTGCCAGGAGAGAGGCAGCAAAGGAGGGAGGGGAAATAAATGGGGACCCCTCCTGCACCCCCAGGTCTGGGAGAGTGGGGTGAAGAGCTTCAGGAGCTACAGGGGAAGCAGAGGTGAGGTTGGGAGGCAGCTTGGGGGTGGAACAGGTGGGGGGGGTTATATGGTGACAGATTGGGGGGTTGATGTGGGGTTGGGAGGGCAGAGCTGAGCTGTCAGGGAGATCTGGGGGCAGAATAGCTGCAAGGCAAAGGAGTGATCTGAGGGTTGGGCTGGATTCATTGCTGGTCAGGGGAGGGGGTGAGAGCTTGTGCATGGGGCAAAAAATCACTTTCCTCTGCAAAATAAGCAAAGAATCTAGGGGATCTGCTAACGACTGATAGCTCATGCTGTAAATAAACTTGTTTTGCTGGACTAGACTGGCATAGCTGCCCTTTTGGAGTATGTCGTTGCCAGAGAGATTGCCCCTGGTAAGTCTATAAAAGTGCTCCAGTACTCCTTGTCCAGGTTGCTGCAGCAGACCAACGTGTTTGTTTATCCCATGAGCTTTCACGGGTAATAACCCACTTCAGTGAGTAGCTGAGAAAGTGGGATTTTCTCCCATGAAACCTAATGGGATAAATAAATGTGCTGGCTTTTAAAAGTGCCACAGAACTCCTTGTTTGTTTTGCTTGTTGTGGGTGGGAGCTAATTGTCACATGGGGTGGGTGGAGATCATCCTCATAACCTTTTTTTAAACTAATGTCAGACTTTGCAGGAGGAGAGGGGGTGAAACATTGTTTTGGACCGATAGAGGTATTCAGTGCTTCCCTTTTTACGGAAATCTCTATAGCCTTGAACTTGCCTGTGGATTCCCAGCAGCTGGGTAAACATTAAGATCCCTCCCTTTTCAGTAAGGAGAGCCCCCAGCTGTGGCTGTGACTGATAAAGATATTTTTCAGATGAGGAGAGTGAAACTAATCCACTCATGCTGTCCAGAGGAGGCCAGGGCTGCAGTGAACCCCATGGATTTACTTTGGTCATCGCTCAGGATTGTTTCTCTGGATTGTGGGTGCAGCTTCTGCCCAGCCAGCACCCCTATGTGGGGAGGGATCAGACCCAGTGCAGGCGAGTAGTAGGAAAATCTAAGGCCAGTCAGCTGGCAAAATCTAGGACAGCCCATGCTCAACTGTAGTTAAAGCTGAGAGGGGCAGCTGTGTTAGTCTAGTAAAGCAAAACAAGTATGGAGTCTTGTGGCATTTAAAGACTAATAGATTTATTTATTGCATGAGCTTTTGTGGGAGAATATCCCACTTGGTAAGAATGCTAAGTCCTCCAAATGTACATGTACACTTGGATTGCCTTGAAATGCGATGTGCCTCATGGGCCCAGGCTAGTTTCCAGGTATCCCTCTTTTGACAATCCTCCTAGATTCCACAGATCTGTGCTGTGTTAGGCCACGATCCCTCTGTAGTTGATTATACTCCAGAAAACACGAATTCCTCATGCTCTCTTACAATTTCTCCTTTCAGGTAGCCTGATTTCTCTCTGAGAGCAGATTTCTGCTTTTAAACTGAGTTTCTGAAGAACTGTAAAAGGGGATCCTCAGACCTGTTCCTGTCACCCAAAGAGGGATAGCTGGAAGATAGCCTTCTGAACAATCAGATGAGTGGAAACTCCCTGAAAAATAGTCTGTGGCAGCTACAGAAACCTAATTTTTTTTTAGTAGGACTGCATATACTCCTTTTCTGGGGTGAGTTGCTAACCGTTCTGTTACTTCTCCACTTTTATTTCCTGAGTTGGTCAAAGCATCAAAGGACACATCTATTCAGTGGAATTCAAACCAAACCTTTGATTAAATACCTGAGGGAAAGGGGACAGAAATACTTAATTATACAGGCTCATGAATGGAAATATTTGCTCAAAGTGAGAGGAGAACTGAGGATTTAAGCTCAGTGGCAAAAAACAATGAGTTCCTGAAAACACTGCGAAACATCTTTCCAGAATCCATCAGGTAGATGAGCTTTGGTTATTTATTAGTTGTTTGTGTTGCTCTTACTTTTATTGTGGCAGAATCTGGGGACCTCATTCTTGGTCAAAACTCCACAGTGCTAGCTGCTAGACAAACAGAAAAAGGTGATTCAATCTAACACTTCTGAATAAAGAAAAGATCTTTTAGTGCTTAAAGGAAACTTTGTCTGGCAGCATTCTGTCCCATTTTTAAAGAGTTGTGGTTGCAGAATGTGCACTTCATAGTGTTTTGCTCGTTATGGTCATTTCGAAAGGGATAGCCGTGATAGTCTAGTCCAGCAAAAAAAAAAAAAAAAAAGTCATGTGGCACTGAAGTGAGATTTTCTCCCACGAAAGCTCATGCGAAAAATAAATCTTAGTCTTAAAGTGCCACACAACCTTTTTTTTTCTCATTATGGTACACACTGTTCTAATAATTTCTCTGATTCTTTGGTATTGTATGATTGGTCAGAGAATTGTATTACATTATGCTAGGATTGGTTAAAGAATGACCTTGTAATTTTTTTTTTTTTTTAAAGATTGGTTAAGTTGCACTATAGCAGCTGTGGCCAAACTGCAGCTCAGGAGCAACATCTGACTCTTGGAATGAAAAATTGTGGCTCCCAGAAGAACATCAGCAAATCAGTTTAGGAAAGTAGCCCCAGCCTAGGAGTTAAGGAGTGGGTTGGGATAGTAGGGAGAAGTGCAGGATAGCTGGGGATGCTGGAAAGAAGTGCGGCATGGTTGGGATTTTAAAAAACTCACCACTAGCCTGCAGTCTTCTACATCAAGCTGCAGTTAAGTTTTTATTGTATAGGCCTAATTTTCATGGTAACTTTATGCAATTATTAGAATCTGACATTAGTAGGATCACTATTTATCATCTTTTTACAATAAAATTAAAATGTGCAATGAATTTTAAACTTAGCAGTTTTGGAATAGACAAAAGTATATGGCTATATGCCTCAATGCAGCTCGTGAAGGTTTAGTAATCAACTTGTGTGGCTCTTGAGTTCCATAAGTTTGGCCACCCCTGCACTATAGAAATTGAGTTCCAAAGAAGTGGCCATCTTAGTCTAGATCAGTAAAACAAATGAGTGCTGTGGCACACAAAGACTAACAAAGTGGGACTTTCTCCCATGAAAGCTCATACAATGAATTAAGGACTGTTTGGGACCCTGGAAACACAGGTGGCATCTAGAATTTGTTATGCCGAGACAAGTTTGTCCGTTTGGCATCACCTGTACTCAGGGAGGGTGCACGCTCTGGATCAACTGGAAATTCCCTTAGATGGGTCAACTGGGTACATGGTCCCTATTGCAATGTTGTGGGCCATTTGGGCCTAAATGCCTGGGGAAAAGGAGGCAGCTTATCAGGAAAAGGGAAGGTTAAGGGTTCTACCTTCGAAGGGTAATAAAGGGAGGAGTGGGGAAGGGTGTTCTCCCTCAGTGATTCTGGTCAGGAGTGGAACCTTTTTGCTTAGGGATCGTGGGGCATGATCCTCACTGAATTGATGAATTCACCAGGTGCGGGCTGTAGCAGTGAGACCAGTCCACATGAATGTTTGCAGAAAAAACACATAAATGTATACCCATCTTGGCTCTGAGAGAGGCTTCGTGGACGAGTCTGAGGGTGTTAATCCCTGTATGAGGGATCAGAGGCCTCCACCCAGGCTGGGTGGGAAGGGTATACTAATCAGATTCCAAAGGGATAGCCGTGTTAGTCTAGTCCAGTAAAAAAACAACAAGCAGTTGTGTGGCACTTTAAGACTAACAGATTTATTTTTTGCATGAGCTTTCCTGGGAGAAGATCCCACTTCCTCAGATGCTTCGAAGGTGGGTGAACTTACAGAAAGGAATGAAACTAAATGCAAGGGGGTGTAAAACATAGGATCAGGTCATAAAGTAACAGCAAATCAGAGCAGTTTACAGGCTTAAAGAATGGGAAGCCTGAAGTCAAATTACCCTTTGTAATGGGAAAAGAACCCATAATCACGAGTGAGTCATTCTGTGAAAGCAGGACTCACTCGTGATTATGGGTTCTTTTCCCATTACAAAGGGTAATTTGACTTCAGGCTTCCCATTCTTTAAGCCTGTAAACTGCTCTGATTTGCTGTTCCTGTATGACCTGATCCTATGTTTTACACCCCCTTGCATTTAGTTTCATTCCTTTCTGTAAGTTCACCCACCTTCGAAGCATCTGAGGAAGTGGGATCTTCTCCCAGGAAAGCTCATGCAAAAAATAAATCTGTTAGTCTTAAAGTGCCACACAACTGCTTGTTGTTTTTTTATACTAATCAGAGCCCTTAAGTGGTGGTGGGCGACCTCCATTAGGGGTGGAAAAAGGGCAACGCAGGTGAACAAAAAGGGGATGTGCTAGCTGTCTAGAAATAAGATATGGGGGAGAGACATCATCCCAGCTCACCCTGTAGTCAAAGGGGTGATAGGTCCCCATGGGAGGTCTGGGTTTGGTAATTAGGAGGGAAGGGACGAGAAGGGTGGGGCCTTCTGTACAACGTCCCAATGGGCTCAAGGGCTAGAGACAATGCCCATGTTTCTTGCCCTTCTCTCCTAGCCCCCTGTAAGGCCAGGAAGTGGAAATGGGGTGTTTATGCCACCTCCCCTGTGTGATCTTTGGGTATAGGTCAGCCAGATCCCGTTAACCACAAAATGGTAAGGTAGCCCAAAGACCTCTACAGTGGGGGGAGACTTACTTGTCCCTGACCTGGAGAGGTCTACAGGTTTCCAGGTGAAAAGACCCCCTGCTTTCAACTCTACTCCAGGCAATGAAGGGGTTGAAGTGTGAGCTCCACCTTTTCACAACAGGCATGAGCTACCGAGATTCAAATTTGCTATGAATCGCAGGTGTATGTAAGATAAATTTCACAGCCCACCCATTACACCAGCCTCTCATGGTGTTTTAGTGCAGTGGGTCCAGCTAAACCCAGCCCCAACTCGAGGGGAGCTGTGGAATATATGGGGTAGTGGGAGAAAAGAGACAAGGCATGTCTCCCATCCTTGAGAGCGGTGGGAGGAAGCACTAAAGGAGCACCCTAGTGTGGATGGGTGTCCCGTGCTATTGTATGCAATGTTTGAGGCTGTCTTAGGAGCCTCGAGCTAAGAGTCATGTCCATCCCCTGTGGTGGAGGGGGCAATTTGGGTCAGACTTCAGGGCCTGTTGGACACCAGGGATTCTCGTGCTGTCATGCGGAAGGAAGGGGAAACAAAGAGAAGCAAGTGAAAGGTTTTGACCCAAGAAGCTTTTCCTTCCCTTTCCACTGTTGGCAGGGTCCCAATTATTGCCTCCGCTGCCAATGACCTGTAGGGGTGATGGAGTACCCCCAAAGTAGGTCCATTGGGGCAGCCACCTTGGGTGGACCGTGTGGCAGATTCAAAAGGAGGGCCCAGTGATTGGGGGCAGGGAGTGCATCATGGCAGGCAAGTTCCGGTCTCTGCCTTCATTGCCTCTGGGGTTGGTGAGGGCTAGGAGGGTGGCTAGGGGCCTGCAAGGGGAGAATGCCCAGTGATCGAAGGTCTAGCCTGGGATCCTGGGCACCACAGCGCATGTGGTCCATTTCCTCTGCGAATAGGGACCTTCCGTCGAAGAGAAGGTCCTAGATGGCATGTTGGGTGAAAGGAGGCTAGCCTGGGTGTTGTAGCCAGGCAGCCCATCTCACAACCACAGTTGAGGCCATACTGCTGCTTGCTGTGTCAGAGGCATCTCATGCTGCTAAGAGTCCATGATGTCTCTAGCCACTAGCACCTGGTGGTTTGCGATATGGAGCTGGAAGGCAGCCATGGAATAAGCTTTCCAACCCATCAGGTCCAGCTCCCTCGCTTCCCTGGATCTAGGCAAGGGATCCTGGGACTACTGGCTTCTGTGCCCTAAAGCAGGCTCCACTCCCCCTGGAGTTGGTACCGGGTGGTGGATCAGAAAGGGGAAGTCCCCCATGTGACCTGATACTTTTGCCTCACTGTATCCGAGGCCAAGGGGATTGATGTGGGGTTTTGCCAGCAGGTCCTGCTGATGTCCAGCACAGTAGGATGCAGTGTAACCCTTCGATCAAATAGGGGATCCTGACTCCCCTGATGGTCTCGACCTCCAAGCCGATGTGGGTGGTTATGTGGCAAAGGAGATCAAAGTGAGCCACGGTGTCCCTCATATAAGATCACAGCCTGGGGTTAAGGGCCCTATCCGGTACCAGTAGAGGTGGAGTGATTTGGGGCCTTTGGGTACCATGGGGGACTGCCCGCAGTCAGGCTGTGCACATGTGTGCGCACACACAACTCATGAAACCTGTGCACGCAACAAAATAAAGTGCACACAAAAAAATTCAATAGTGCTAATACTGGTGCTCACAAAGAAATGTTTTTGCACACACAAAGAAATTGTTTGTGCACACAGTCTACAAGTAATTAAAGGGAACATTGGTGGGGACCACTCCTGGGGTCAGTACCGATAAGGAGTTAGTACCGAGGTCACTGTGTGGGGTCATTTGCTCGCATGAGAGGTGCCTTTCCCTGGGCTCAGGGAACAAGTTATTTGCTGGTGCCAGGCTGTTGGGCTTACCTCTACAGCAGTGGGCACAGCTGGTGGAGGCAGTGCCAGAGATAAGTTGGCACCGCAGTCACAAGAAGAATGATCTACAGCAGTGGTTCCCAACCTTTTCTCTGCCATGGCGCACATTGATACCTTCAAATTTTTCAAGGCACACCACTATTTACAAACTCATGAATATTCAAATTAACATAAATTACTTATGAATATTCATGAACCATGGCACAATGTTTAGGAAATGCTCCTATGTTGGGTAGTAGGGGTGGCAAAACACCGGAGGGCAGGAGTCGTGTGCAGTGGCAAGAGTGAGTGGGGGGAGCAGAGCAGGACAGAGGTGGCAAAAGAGGACAAGGGCAGCCATGTGGGGAACAGCACAAGGGTGGCAAGAGAGGAGCGGAGAAGGGAGAACAAGAGCGGTTGGGGGGGGGCAGGGGTAACCTGGGGAGTGGGAAGGTAGGGCACAGGAGCATGGTGCAGCACCCACTCCCCTCTTCTCCACAGTGGCTCCCTGCCACCCCAGTGGGTTCCGTCTTCCCCTCCCCCAGCCGCCTACTGCATGTGATGGACCCTCCCATCACTGCAGGGGCCAGAACTAGGCCTGAAGCCCCTAGCCACCCCACAACCCCAGCTACACACCCTTTGCTACACATCCACTCCCACTCACCTCTTCTACCCACACACACCTGCTCCCCAAAACCTTTACCTGGGCTGTTTGCAGGCTGCCTAATACAAGCTGCTCTGCCCTGCAGGGGGAGATTCACACACTCACAGACCCCTCCAGCTCTCTGCTGGCTGGGACTAAGGTGGAGTCACCAGAACGCTGCCTTCCAGCTGCTCCTGCTATTTTAGGGAGACCTCTGGAACGCCGTGTTCTGATGCCTTCCTCTATTTTTAGGGGGGCCAGAAGGCTGCATGCCTAAAAATAAGGGGTCCCAGAACTGTGTTCCATGCCTTCCTCCTAACTTTAACCCCTGCCTTTTCCCAGCCCTGCACAGCCCACATGGCTGGGCTGAGTAGGGAGGGAACTTGAACTCCAGCTCTCAGGGATGCTCATGGCACACTTTGGGTGTTGCCGAGGCACACCAGTGTGCCCCAGCACACTGGTTGGGAACCACTGATCTACGGCACTTATTTGGAAGCCCTAGAGCAGTACCGGCAGGCTATTCTGGTGGTGAGGCTCCATCTGGCTGTGGTACCGAGAGGGGGGACAGAGATTGTTACCTCCTTGAAGCAGACCACTGGTCCGAGAGGAAGGCCAGCTATACACCCTGCTTGGGAGGTCTGGGAGTGGGAGGCATGGGCAGCCGCAGGAAGGCCATAGCTGCCTCACAAGCTTCCGGGGTGGTGAGGACCTCCACAGCCTCCTGCCCCCAGTCCCAAGGGTGACCTGGGCAGGGGGGAGCTGAAGTGGCACCTGTGCCTTGGTACCAAAGTTAGTACCAAACAAGTATTAGTTAGCTCCCTAGGGGAGCGGGGCCAAGATGGTTCGAGTACCGATCTGGCACGTGGTACTGGAGACTCTGGTGTTAACTCGATTCTCCGGGGATAGGCTGCTGCACTTGCTCCAGTGTCAACTCACAGTGCCTCAGCTCCCTGTTCTTAATGGCCCTTGCCTTGAAGGACCAACAGATGGAGCAGTCGGTAGCCTGGCAAGTCTCACCCAGCCACCAAAGCACTTTTCATGGGAGTCATCCTGCGGGAAGGCCATACCGCAAGCAGTGCAGGATTTGAAACGTGGCATGGTGGGTGGCAGGTGGAAGCAATCTTCCAGTTCCAATTCTGAATGATTGGTGAGAGCAGCGGTTCTCAGTGGAACTACATCCATGAAGCGGATCTCCCAGGTAAGCAGATGGCTCACATGTTGTAGGAAAAGACAGGCTGTTGGAAGGTCGCAAGGAAAGAGTTGTTCCAATACTGTTGCTAAGGCCAGAAAAAGGAAGACAGGAGGAGCAAGGTTGGGGTCATATGTATAGCCATGGTGTGGCCAGAGTGGGCATTGGCCGCTGACCCTGTCCTGACAAGCAAGGGCTAAAAGTTTCTGACCAATCATGCACTGCAGCACATACACACCTAACACTGACTATATCTGAGCAGCGCTCGAAGAACAACTTATGTTCTGCTCACTTGACCATTCCCTTCAGGTTTGAAGTGACCATTAAGTCATCTCAGCCTGTCCGTTTGCTATTGGCTGAATTATTCCAAGTACAACAGTTTAATTTTTAATTTCAACTTTTCCCTGGCTTCTGCCAGCTTTGGCAGGTCACTTTTATCAGTCTAATATTCTGTACCCACAATAAATAAATGTTAGTCTTTAAATACCACAGGACTCCTTGTTTGTTTTACTGAATTAGACTAACATGGCTGCATCTTTGGAACACAATATAGCAGTTGAGACATTTTTCATATTAGCGTAGGCATCTCCCCATGGTGTTCACACCTCTTCCCCTCGTCCCTCAAGCAGTCACCATCTTCCTAGCGAGGGTCAGTTCTCACAGCCACCTCCAGATAAAGAATGAGAGTGGTGGGAACAGACTGATTGGATCTGGGGTCACCCCTTATCAGGCATGTATGGTGACCCAATCAGTGGATTAGAGAGACATTCTCCTCTCTCTCTGGCCCAGTGACTATTCCACAGGAGATGAATGCTTCATTCCAGCAGCTGCCTCTATAATGCATAAATTCTGCCCAAACCATCTCCCCCCACTGGCAAATAGGAGAATATTCAATGTGGGTCCCCAAGTCCCTGTCAAGTGTGAGAACTGCTAAGTGAAAAATCATAGTGGTTATGTGCACCAAAACCAAAACACTTCAAGCTAATTGGGGGCTTTTGGGGGCCAGGATTTCTATCTGCAAGCAAGATCTGAACCTACCCACATGGTGAGGAAGACCTGACTGCAAAACAATCAGGAGCCAATGCATCTTGGTATGCTGGGAATCGACTACAACAGTAACTTTAGCTTAGACTTAATGTTTCCCTTTGTTAGTGCTCAACTCTCAGCCTGATTGATGAATTGATTGTGCATTGATTTGCTTTATATACTCGCTTGAAAGCATGTCTTGATCGATAAACTAGTATCTGATTTATCTAAGTCAGTGGGAATTTTGGTAAGAGAGCGAAAGTGTGAATGTGTAACTTGAAACCAATGTGGTGCATCTCAGTTTCATTGCAAAACTGACAGACCAGAGTATATGAGCCTATGATGGCCAGGGAAGGGTCCTCATCCCTACAGAAAGGAAGTTCCATGTCTGGCATCTAGTTCAGTGGTCTCAAACTCAAATCACTATGAGGGCCACATGAGGACTAGCAGAGTGCTGCATGAGGACTATTATGTTAGCCCAAGGGCCGTACCACTGAAACCTTTCCATACAATATTGCCCATATGAGTAACAGTAGTGTTGTCGCGGGCCACAGGAAACAGCTTCAGGGGACGCATGCAACCTGCGGACCACATGTTTGAGACCCCTGATCTAGTGGTTGGGGATGCTCACTGGGGGACCATCCCCTGAGTGACTAGTGAGGGAACTTCCACTGCGTGGGACTGATTACACCCAGGAGGCTGGTGTGGATGCATCAAGGAGTGGGGGTCCACCTAACAAAGCGTGCTAAGTTGGTGAACAGCAGCTGGCAATTGGAGAGGCTCAATGGCATACCAGACCAGGTACTGGGAGGGAAATATCAGAAACCTAACTTCCTACCACTCATAGAATAGCTCTTGACAAGCAAAGCTGGACTGAGACATGCTGAGGCTTTAAGCTTCAAGTTTCAGAGGCCCCTGTAATAACCCTTGGGGAGGAAGGGGTTAACACTCTGGTCAGCGAGTCCCAGGTCAGCCAATAGGAATGAAGCACAGCTTTTTGAATTGGAGCAGCAGCCTTGCCTGTTCCGGTTTGGATGCAGCAGAACTCCTGGAAGGATCAGGAGGAGGCCAGAAGGGCCTGAGGAAGAATCCAGCAACATCCTTACCAAAGATAAGTTAAGTTTGTTACTGACCAGCCGTGGGTAGAATAGCAAATGTGTACTTAGATGTGGTCAGGGTAATTTCTTTGTTTTTGGTTTGTTTTTGGATTTCTTTGGGCTGAGCACATGTACCCCCTCCCCCTACCCTGTAACTACCTAACTTAATTCACAGAGAAGCAACTCTCTGTGTTTTTATCTGTTCTTTTTAATTAAAGATTTTACCTTTTAAGTAGGGTCTGGTTCTGTGTCCTGAAGGGCAAGAGCTTTTTGTGCATGTGCCTCAGACTGCACGGCCAGCTACGATGGGTGATTCTGTTCCAGTTCCAGCTGATATCCCAGCTGAGGTTCAGTCACTCTCCTGAGAGAGGAATAAAAATGATTAAGGATACCTCACAGCAAGGAATTCCCAAGTGCAATTTCCGGGGTTTCTAGAGGTTTTTTTTTCATTTAGGTGGTGGCAGCAATACTACTCCAAGGCCAGGAATTGGAGGCCTTGAAGAGTTTTAAGAGCAGGCTTTAAGGACAGTGGCTTTTAAGGCCTGTTGCAGGCCCTCACCTTCTGTACTCAGAGTCGAAGAGTGGGGAAACAGCCTTGACAGCCCCGTACCATAAAAAATAAAGAGGAAAAGGTATATTTCATGGTAATAGAAAAGGTAATGAAAAAGTGTTTTATTTGCTTTTATACATAGGCAAACATGCAACAAAACCCATCTAAATAAAGCATACATCTTGCAAAAAGCCTTATTTGCATTATCAATTTCAATGAAGATAAATCGTCTTAGTTATTGCTGACATATTTAAAGGCCTCTCAAATTGTTAGGCCCTAAATTATAGCTTACTTAGCTTGTGTCTAAGTACAGCACCTTGTCAATTAATAAGGAATAGCTTCAATACCACAGACATGGAAAAGACAAACAGATTTTGGAAACCAGTTTTTAAATGATACTAAAATGGCAACAAACTGAAATTATTGAGTGACAACCTCATATTCAGTGATGTTTATAAATCCCTCTGTCCCTTTTGGGTTTCCTTTTTCTCTCTTTTCTTTCACACTGTTTGATTTTATTCATCCACTTTCTAGTCCTCATTTCCCAACCATTTATTGCTCTGCGTGTCTTCCACTCTTCTATAATCCCTTTTGCAGATCATCCCCCTCATGTTTTCCATGCTTCAGCTTATCCCTATCCCTCGTCCTAACTCTGATTGGGTCCCCTCTTCAAGATGTGTTTTCTCATTGTTTCATAGCTATTTTGCCGTCTTTCTTCAGGACTTTCTGGTTACCTTGTTTTATTTTATTTCTTTTATTTTGTTCCTTCTATAGGCTCTGGTTCAACCCACCTTGGCACAACTGTTGCCAACGCTGGAACTGAAAATTCAGGAGTGAAAACTGAAAGCCGTGACATTGAATCCGCAGACCTCAGGGCTTTAGAAAGATATATGGTAAACTGTTTTCTGTTTGAGCCTGGGATTGTGGAACTCTCCTGGCACATCCCCCATGTGTGTGACAATTCATGTGCTTAAAAGAAAGAAAAACAAAGGAAAAGAAAAGAGTCCTGTGGCACTTAAAGACTAACAGATTTATTTTTTGCATGAGTTTTCATGGGAGAAAATCCCACTTTGTCAGATGCCAGCCCCGCAGCTACAGAGGAAGGTGACTTTGGCCCTGAGGCAGGACCTGTGGCTTGGAACCCAGTGAGATCTAACCCCACAAACTGTACAAAACCCTCCCTGCTGCTATGGGTTCCAGCTTCTTCCCAAGCCTCAAACCCTCAGTAATCAATGGTGAGACCCTGCCAACCCCATAGCTGCCTGTCCCCAGCCCAGCTTTTAATTCTGCTCCTGCCCAGCCCCACATCTGCCCCTCTGCTCCCCCTGCAGCTCCAGAGGGTTTTCCTGTCCTCCCCCTACCCCTGGGGCGGCGGGGGTCAGGAAATTCCTTGGGTCACAGAGGAGGAAAGAGGGGAGATGAGAGTCCTCCATGGTCACAGAGAAGCATTTGATTGAGGCTAGGGAGGCTGATTGTTTCCAAAGGGGGTTTCCCCTCTCAGGGACACAGGCGGAGCCGGGTGTCTGTGTCCTCAACACAGAGCCGCGGTCGGAGTCTCTCCCTGGGGACAGAGCCTGGAGGGAAAGTGAAGATCGGGGCCTCCTCACCAGCATCAATAAATGTCACCTGCCCCCGGTCACAGTCCAGACACACCCGGATCCTGCTGGGGACCCGGATCTGGGGCAGGGGGGTCACAGGGGAGGTGAGAGCCCACAACTGGTCCCCCAACCGCCCCACAGCCCAGATCCCCCCCTCAGAGCTAAAGTCAATCTCTCCCTTCCTCCTCACAGACTCTGTGGCCACCCCCACAGCCCAGTATCCCCCACCCCCCATCTTCACCTCCCAGCAATGTCTCCCTGAGGTGAATCCCTCACGGCCCAGCACACAGAGCTCAGTGTCAAATCTCTCAGGGTTATTGGACAGATCCTGCCATGCAACTTCCGATCTCACACTTCTCCCATCCTCAGACAGGACGAGTTCAGGATGAGCCGTGTCTGGATCCAGAGTCACTGTCGCTGGGGAGAGAATCAGAGCATTAGGGGCAGAGCTCAGCCCTGGGGGAGGCTGTACCCGGGGGTGTCGCTGGCTCTGGAAACACGTACCAGAGAGTCCCTGAGCAAAGGGGGAGCAGGCAGGGAGAACAAGTTGGAAGCTGAGGGTGGGATGGGGTCAGTGGAAGGTTTGGGTGGCAGCCCCAGGATACAGTCGTGCAAAGTTCAGACCCACCTGGAATCAGAAGTAACACTGGGCTGGGGCTGTCGGGAGCAGGACAGGATGTAGGAACCCTCTGGAGACAAGAGCCAGGACAGTTCGGGGGGCCCCTAGGGGAGCAATACTGGACTGGGCACAGGAGCAACACTCCTGGGACAGACCAATTCTCACACTCCAGCAAGTCTTTTCTGGCTGGGACGCTGCTGGGTTCTGGGACCTGTCTCTGTCCCAGGCACCTTGGACTGAGCCTGGCTGTCATCACCCTTCAGCCTATTTCTGATTCAGTGGCAGAGGCTTCAGCTCTCAGCTCCCCCTGCTGGGACAGCTTCATTCCCCCCAGCCAAAACCCAGAAAGGAAGAAGACAAAAGCTTTTGGTGAGAGGGGAGCAGAAAAAGCAACTAGAAACCCATCAAAGAGGCTCTTTCCCCTAATTCAGCATCCACTTTCAGGCCAGGGAACAGAGAAGGAAGATGCAATATGTTTATAGAGAAATTAAGACCAAAGGGTAGGGGGAGGCATTGGGTGGGGAGCCCATCCCCAGCCCAGAGAGAAGGGAGTGGGCCCAGCACCAGAGAATGAACATCTCCCCAATCCAGGAAGCAGGGAACAACTCCAGTTGGAGACCCTGATTCTCTCCAGAGAAAGGTAAGATGGTGGGGAACAGCAATGGGGAGACCTCTGCACTAAGGTAAAGAATAGGGATGTGTCAGTCCTTGGGGCAGACAGCTCTGTGTGCTGGGCTGCTCAGTGTGAGTGTTTCTGGTCATCAACATGGTCACAAGTACAGCATAAAGGTTGGTGTACAACTCTTTGAGGCTATGTTTACACTTAAGAACAATAGTTTGAATTTTAACTTAGTCTGAATTATGTAATTTGAACTAATAATGGTTAATTTGAAATTAGTTAATTTGAACTAAATGGCCCTGCCACCCCAAAACCCAAATTGACCTAGCCTGTCCATGGACAGGACTTGGTAGTTCAGCTTAGGAGAGGGGCACCATGGGAAGTGTGGCAACATGGCACCTGAGAAGGGCCATCACCCAACTCAGTCCCATAAAAAGATGAAGGCACTTCCCCCCAGTGCTATGAAACCTGGGCTGAAGAAGGTAAAACCACAGTAATTTGAACTAACAGTTTGAAATAAAATGGCCCCATTGGGTTAGATCAAACTAATAAGTTTGAACTAACTGTTATTTTGAAGTTCAGGCAGGTTTTATAACTTCAAAGTAACTTTCCTTAGTTGAAACTAATGAATGCCAGTGTGGCTGTGCACTCATTTAGAACGACTTAAGTCTCCTTAATTCAAAACAAATTCCCAGTGTAGACATAGCCTCAGTGATCTGACCCTGGAACACTGAGCCTGTCGTGTGTTTATTTCAGGGCTGGAAATGTTACGGCCGGGGTGGGTTTGGGTTTTAACTAAATCAGAAATGAAATGAAAATGTTCTCATGGGAATTTTCTGATATTTAAAAAAAAAGAAAAATTTCAGCTGCAAACTCACCGTGGCATCCTTGTCTCTCCAGTGCAGAGGGCAGAGAATCTGGAAAGGGAAAGGAGAAAAGGGATGAAATTGCAGGGTTGCAATGTTATAACACCATTCCCTCTGTTTTCTCTATGTATATGAGTTCACTGTGTTTTAATTATGACAGGGAGAGAGAGAGAACCAGAGACATACTCAGGGATTTAACATAAACTATCCTGAAATCAGCTCTTTCCTTTTGCATTCAGGCATTTCCTAATACTGGAATCAACCTCCCCGGAAACCTGAAAACATTGCCAGGCCAGACAATCTGTGGAAGATTCACTTTTTCCTCCCAGCTGCCAGACTCCAGCTGGTTTGTCTTCTTCCCTTACTGGCTTTTGTCATAACCCAGACTCCTAGACCCAGATAACACACTGATTTTGGCATAAAGGTAACTTTCCTCACTTTGGTCCCCTTGACACTAATTGGATGTTGAGGAAATCACAATAAATTATAACAAAATCATTTAATCAGTCTGGAAACTGAGGCAGGGGTGGGTTGGAATAAAGGGGAAAATTCACCCTGTGCTGGGAGGAGATGGGGAGGCATTGCAATTTTGGACTCTCCTGTGCAGTGGCTGTAAGGGCTGGTGCAGACCTTGGTCCAGGCTGAGAAATTTTGGAGGCCAGCCAGGGTTGCATCCTTTCCACGATGGCCCCGTGTATCTTTACTAGTGAGCAGTGTGTCAGAGGCCCAGCTTTACAGTGGCCATGTCCCCTGTCCCTCAACCATTCTCTTCCTCTTTTACCCTGTCCTTACCGACCCCTCCATTCCCAGACCTCTCAGAAATGCACCACATGCCTGCAGCTGCTGTGGGGGAGGCACCGGAGGCTCCTGGGCTGGGAGGATTCTTCACACTCTCAGAGAGGCTTTCTAATTTCCTTCAACGCATTTGGCCCAGATTAGCTGCCACAGTGGACCAGAGCCCCCTGATGGAGGGGTCGAGTTTTAACCAGTAACCTTTAAATTAGAGTCTATATGTGGAGTCACTTTATGTCCCTATGACTTGGTCCTCAGGGAAGGCGAGGGCACCTCCCGCTCCCACTGATTGCAACTGCAGCTGTGGATGCTGCACAGCCCTGGGGCACTAGAGTCATAATTTTGAGAGTCACAGAAGATGAGGTTTTGCTGGAATCTAAGGATTGTCTGGTCCATGTACAAATTGTCGAAGTGAACCCCTTGCTCAGGGCAGGACAAATCTCGACTTAATCAGGCCAGCCAGGATGGTGTCAGGCATTCACATGCCTTATAATTAAACCAGATTTCCACCTCCCAGTGTTAAACTGTAGGTATTTAGGTCTTTTTCTAAGGCCTGTGATTCTTCAGTATGTTTGTATCACTTAGCTTGCTACAGCAGTAGCAAAATAAAGAATCAAAATCACAGACTGCTTGACATGCTGAGGCCTTGTACTGTGGCACTACTTGGGGACCAACTGTCCAGGTAGCAACTCTGCAGAAGAGCACTTGGGGTAACAGTGGATAAGAAGCTGGAGGTGAGTCACTATTGGGCCCTTCTTACAAAGAAGATTAACAGTACACTGGGCTGCGTTAGTAGCAGCATTACCAGCAGATCAAGGGTGATGGCTATTCCCCTCTGTTTGTCCTTTGTGAGGCCATATCTCAAGTACAGTGTCCAGTTTTGAGCCCTCTCTACAGGAAGGATGTGGACAAATTGGAGAGCGTCCAGCAGACGAGAATGAAAATGATTAGGGGGCTGGAGCACATGACTTAGGAGGAGAGGCTGAATCTTCCTTCCTAGGTGCAGGACCCTGCCCATCTCCTTCCTGAACCTCATCAGATTTCTTTTGGCCCAATCCTCCTACTCATCTAGGTCACTTTGTACCTTGTCCACGCCCACCAGTGTATCTACCATTCCCCACAGCTTATTGTCATCTCCAGACTTCCTATGGGCCCCCTATCCTCCATCTCATCAGTGAAGATGTTGAACATAACAGAACCCAGAAGTGATTCTTGCTCACATGGTCTGCAGTTATCTGTAGAGCCCTGTAAATCTGCAGATATCCGTGGATATCTGCATTATATCTGCATCCACAGATACAACACGGAGATCTGTGGGCTATTTCTTGTGGATGCAGGTCAGATATGGATCCACTTATTTGTATCCGTGCAGGGCTCTAGTTATCTGTAGGGCTAAAGATGAAGTTATACCATCAAGTTGCTTCAAATAGAAATTCCTACTTAGAATATTCATCGACAAAAATGCCCTGCTCATTAATTCGCTTGCAACTCTGTATTGTAACCAAATCTCCATTTTGAATTGTTCACTTCATTTTATATTGCTCATCCTAAATTTAGCTGAAATTTTGTTTAGATGTGTCAACAAGATGTAAATGAAGGGTGTGCATGTGATGGGATCAATTCAAACACCAGCCTGTCCTGATGAAGTACCCATGGAAATAGCTGAAGAATGCAGACACATCCCTGAAAAGCACAAAGAAGGATTCACCCCAAAAAGAAAAGAATGAAATAAAATAACAACAAGATAGAGGAAAATCACATCTGCCATTAACTGATGCTATTAACTCCCACTTTAGGATGGCCCTGCCTTCCTAATATAGTTTGCTGTCCACCCTGGAGAGATACGATGTTAACATCCCCTCCAAGCACTTTCCCAGGGCTGTGAAGTGTAAGGGGAGTGAGAGAGTCTCCTACCTGCTTAAGCTGTTTCTGACATCCTAGATGAAAGAAGGAAAAAAGATAATAATAATCATGTGTCTAATAACCATGTGTCTGTGGCTCTACAAAGGACAATAGCCGTTATCAGTTCTGGAGCGCACCTGTTGCATTACACTGTTGTTCCAACACTGAATTCCCATGGCCATGACTTGGGAACTGTCCTGTCCCTGTGCTGATATCTAGAATGTTTCTAACTCAGTCTCACCTGCAGGAATTCATTTGTTGGCTTCAGACACTTCCCCTCCATCTCACGGATCAGCTCACTGAGACGGGAAATCTCTGTAGAGAGCTTGTTCATATTTTCATCCTGGGTCTTCACCATCTCCTGCTCCAGCTTCTCCAGCTGGGAGAGCAGTGATTGTTCTCCACAGTGTTTCCCACTGCAGTGGTCAGATGCCTGAGAGCAGCAGCCCTGAGAGGAGTTGACTGTGGAGACAGAGAGCAGGAGGCAGGAGCTGCAGTGAGAGGAGCCCATGTGCTCAGGGTTCATGAAGGAAGCTGAGCCAGAAGTGAACAGCAAGATGTTTTCTCCCTCCTATGGTGTTTTCTGCAGCAGAGTTTGTGCACATGCATATGCAGGGCTGTCCTTAGGGGAGGGCAAACGGGGCAGTCACCCAGGGCCCCGCGCTTCGGGGGGCCCACACCCACTGTCCCCCGTCCCCCGCCCCCCCTGTCCCCCGCTGGGGACTAGGTGAGACAGCCAAAAAGGCAGCCTGATGTAGCCCTGCCAGTCGAGCCCCTCCCCTCACCCGGCCATGCGTGCTGCTCGGCTGTGCCGGAGCAGCGGGGAGGGGGCAAGCGGCAGTGTGGAGCCAGTATTGCTACTCCCAGCCTCATCCGTGCTGCCTCCTGTCCCCTCCCCACTGCTTCGGCACAGCTGAGAGCAGTGTGCGTGGCCCAGAGCAGGGGGGGAAGCATGGCCGGACGAGCGGCGCTCAACCGGTCTGCCCTTTTGGCCAGCTCACCTGGTCCACTTAGGCATTAGGCAGATGGGACAGGAGCCTGCCCCTCCCCAGGGCTGGCCAGCCCTGCTCCCAGTGACAGGGGGATGAGTGGGGGCCCTGCAGAAGACAGTTCGCCTGAGGTCCCGCACCCCTTAGGGAAAGCCATGTGCATATGGGACTTAGGACTGGTTAACTAGTAAACTGACTGCCTGCTGCTGGCTCCAGAAGAGAAAGAAAGGCCCGTATGGCATTCCCCTGGAGATTCTTGCAGCCAAGGAAGAAGAGGATGGCTGCTTCTTCCCACTCAAGCTTTGGGACTTGAACAAAGACTAGCTGAGAGTTGGTTGATGACACCTGGACTTTGGGACTCTTTGGTATCATTTTTACAGGATTTCTGTGGGGATTGCTCTGTTTAAATTCACTTTGATTTCTTAAGATTTGTTAAGTTGGTAGTTAATAAAAGTTCAATGGTATGTCTCTTCTAAGTAGTACTTTAATGTGGGGTGATAACTCAGAGCAATCTTGGTTGTGAGTCCTTTATAGACTGGATCCTGCATCTCCAGCTGCTTTCTCCAGGGGTTTATCTCTGTTAAGCACTGGAGAGGGGCCAATGAATGAATTCTAGCCCCCTCACCCCTCCGGATGTTACACATCTGCACACAGTTCCACAGGGTGATCTCCTCTAGTGCAGGCCGGCATCTGAGTTTAACCCTCCATGGAGTGATACAGGAATTGAGACTCCCAGAGAGATGCACCATCTCCTGCTGCTCTAGGTCTGGGAAGTTTCTCAAGGCGTCTTTCTGTCCTAATGCAATAATTATCACTCAGTGTTCCAGGGGAGGCAGCATGGTCTAGTTTGGTTAGGGTCCTACTTTGAAATACCTCAAGGAGTTGTGTGGCACTTTAAGACTAACAGATTTATTTTATTTTGTTGGAGAAGATCCCACTTCCTCAGATGCTTTGAAGATACACAGCTATCCCTTTTGAAATTGAATTTGAAATACTTGCAATTTTTTTCTCCCTCAGTTCCTTAAGTGACCTGCTGAGTAACCCTGAGTAAGTCAGGTCAACTGCTGTGCCTCAGTTTCCCCTCCCAGCTGTTGTCTACCTTGTTTGCACTGTAGCCTGCTCAGGGCAGAGATTATCATGAGGTGAGGAGGAGCAAATGGGTATCTGGGGCTACAGAAAATCCTAACACCCGGGGGAAAGGTGACTTTCCCAAGGCTCTGGCTATAGGGATAACACTGGGTCGTACCTTGAAATCTTCAGCTGCTTCATCTGCAGGAATAATCATGTGGTCTCTGTGCTCCTTGGAAACATTACACACTACACAGATGGGGATTTGGTCATTTTTGCAGAACAGTTTTAAAGGCTCCCTGTGTTTCTCACACAGTTTTTCTGTTCCTGCTTCCTTCCCTGCTTGCAGCTTGAGTCCCCTGGCTGCTTCCACAATATTCCTGAGTTGCCTGTTCGGCTTTAGGGTCCTCCGGGAAAAGGTTTCTCTGCACTGAGGGCAGGAGATTGTCTGGGATCCTTCCCAGCACTGGGTGATGCAGGCTCTGCAGAAATTGTGATCACAGTCTAGAGCCACCGGATCCTTAAAATACTCCAGACAGATGGGATAGGTCACTTCTTCCTGGAGAGTTTGTGCTGGATTTGCAGCAGCCATGGCTGCTTGTTGCAGGAAAGAGACAAAACCAGAGACAGAAAAGGTAGTTTCACTTTCTTCTTCTTAGAAATGGCCCAGCTGAAACTGTGAAGTGTCTTTGGGAGTTAGCTTTCTGGGTGTGATCTGCTGTTTGATTTCCTTGTGTCTAATGGTATGTAATGTTGAATGTATTGTGAAGACTAGTTCAAATTGACACAGAACTACTCCAGAATGTTGTAAATCAGTGGGTTACTTACCAGTAACTGTCCTCCTTCGAGATGGGCTGCTTGAATTCATTCAAAAAATAGGTGTAACCCCTCTAGGGTTTTAAGGAGCATGGTTCCTTTAAATCTTTGCCCTGTGGGAAAGGTTGTGGAGCTGAGGAGGGGGCTGGAGCTGCAGCGAGAGGCCTGGGGAGGAAGCAGAGGGAGAGGCCCTGCCTGAAGCCGGGGAAGACAGAGCGGCTGACCTGGGATGCCAGGCCAGCACCCACAGAAGGACACTGTGCTGGGGAGAGTCGCCCAAGGACAGAGCAGCATCCAGTGACTGGCCATCTGGAGCTGTGGGGCCGTGAGTACAGCACCTGGGACTCAGAGGGGAGGTTGTAGTTAGTTAAGTGGGGAGGGGGCCGCTCTGGGTTCGCAGAGAGCGGCAGAAGAGGCATCAGAAGATTTTCTTTTGCTGGGAAGGTGCTGGCGCCGAAGACTAGGAGTTGCTGGACTGAACTCTGGACTGGAACTGTGCTGGGACTCCTGAACACATGGTGCAGAACAAGGTCCAGTCTGCCTCCAGCCTGCTGCATTGTTGGGTCTTGCAGGGCTCTGTGTTAGCTGTTACTCTGTGTTACTGCTGCCCCATCTCCCCTGTTGGTTTCCCCTTTGCACCTCTGTAAATAAACCTTCCCCATTCCCATAATCCCTGTGCTATCCCAGTGTGTGTGTGTGGTCACCCTGGGGGTTTGGAACAGGTGCCCCTGGGGCAAAGGGGCTCGTCTTGCTGTGTTCCTGCGCACACCTTTTTTCTGGTCAGAGCTGCCTGCAAGGCAGACTCAATCTGGCCACATGGGTGTTACAATTATAAAAAGTAAAAATAAGAGAAAAGGTTTTTAGTCTGTAGCTGTAAATGAAAAACACCAAATTTCAGTGAAATTCTCTGAAGTACTCAAGTTTATAAGCCTCTGGCCCTGTCAAAAATATTAAATAAGTACAAAAGAAGCTAAAAAATTACTTACCAAAAGAAAGATGTACAGCACAGACATCACACACAGCTGCAATGATTGCTTGAGGGCTGCACTGTATTTATATGCAGAAGCCTATATGGACCTACCTGGTAACATAAGCTAACCAAAGCCAAAGGAAAGATTGTCACAAAGGCAAAGGAAAAGGCAAAAGAAGTACAGGTAAAAAAAGAAAAGGAAAAGGCAAAAATTCACAATTGGGATTAAAAAAGGGCAGAATGAATGACCACACTGAGGCACTAAAAGAAGAAACCATTGGAAAAATTCCTGCTGTTGCACTTGCTCCTGCTTTTTGAGTATGTCAGTGTGAAGGTGATGGGCAGATAATGGTGAAATCTACAATTCAGACGAAGTACAGATTCTAACGATAGTTAGCCTTGATGAACCAAGACTGAAAAGTGCTGAGGTTTCCAGCACTACTGGCCCTGCTAGATGGGAACAATTTTCATATTTTTCTATATTTTCATTTCTGTCCACCAAATTGAGGATGTGGCCCTTTATTGCTGGGGGGCCATATGTGGCTGCTTGCTTTGCCTACCCCTAAAGACACCTCTGTTTCCTTTTCAGAAATGGCAAAGACTGAAACTGTGCAGGGTATTTGGGTGTTTCCGAGTGCAGTCTGCTGTTTTCTGGTTGTGATCTGCTGTTGTTTGTTTCTGTCACCTCTAAAAGTAAATTCCAGAGGGGTAGCCCTGCTGGTCTAGTTCAGGGAGGAGAAAAAGGTCCTAAAGAATCCAGTGAAACTTTCCACAGCATGAAAAGAAGCAACACCATTGGCCTTTGGAAGGAAATCTGTCAGTCACCTTCAGCTCCCAGAGAATGGAAGGACATTTCCAGTAAAGGAGCCCACTCACATTTTTAGCTCCATATTATCCATCATTGTTCTGCAGAAATATTTTTGTCTTGAACCAAATTGCGAACTCTTTTTCTTTAAATTTGCACACCCAGTCAGATTGGTTAGAAGTGTGAGGTTTGACGCTGTGGAACGCTTTTCCAAACCATAAAAGGACTTTCCTTATTTCTCTCCAAATGTAAACTAGAAATTTTCCAACAACAGCAAATTATGACAGAAATTCCCCATGTTCCATAATTTACCACCCTGGCCCAGAGCAGGAGCCAGTTAGGAGGCAGCAAGTTGTGTTGTCACACAGGGCAGGAGAGGGGCAGCAGGAAGCCCTCCTGGCAGAGAGTATAAGGGGGTTTTACAGATAGCCCAGGGAGGGGTTAATTCAGTCCGACATTGACCAGAGACCCTGGTGTAGCACTAAACAGGACCTGAGCTAGTTCAGGGGAGCCCAGTCTGTGCAGCCTGCGGGCAGAGCTGCTGGTCAGTGTGGTGTGTAGACAAGACACCAGCCCTGACAAACTGCTCCCTGCTCCAGGTCCTCACCACAGCAAAATCACACCCGTGTCAAAGTTGTTAAGAGATAAGTCTGTGATTGAGGTTTGTATCAGAATTTAGGCCTGTGTCTCTGCCTGCAACACAGTAAAGTGGGCCTGCTTTGGGGGTCAGTGTTAGGGCAGGGGCCAGAAGAGGACTGGGTGGGTGTGAATCTGTGGCCTGCAGTGTACAGGAGGTCAGACTAGATGATCATGGGGCTCTGTGGGGGACAAATTAATCAGGGCTCTCAACCTGGAAAGAGAGA